>JAUJYS010004169.1:0-12260 GCA_033995665.1 Melogona broelemanni | reverse complement strand
TAATTGCCTTCCCCCGCGCATTACCACCAGCCAATCCAACGATCGGCTGCGCTGGGAATCGAACCCAGATCCGCTGGTTGGCGAGCGAGCACGCTACCTCTCGGCCATCTCTGGATGTACCAGATCGATTAGGTCAAGAACGATTAGGTTATTTTTAATTTATGTAGGAACATGAACGGGAACTGATTTCTTTTTTCATGGGAGGAACGGGAACTGGAACCGGTTCCTTTCGAAAAGGAACGAATCCAACGCCAGTCGATCGATTCTGTTTTGACAGATTTCAATAAATCGTTGGCTGCTTCTCGTTTGGCCTGTTTGGCCCACTACCAGCAATTAACGAACAACAGTGCTGTCAGATGAAACACGCTTCCGTGCTGCCAACACACTTCTTCCCCTATTCCCTTTTTTCCATCATCTAATTCCTCTCTCTGGTCATCGCCATGCCTGGCTAACAACTGTGGTTTTTTTTTCTTCTTCTTTTCTTTCTTCTGAAACAATATGTGGCTGTAGGTGTGGTGAAATAATCCTTCTTGGCCCTGAGCACAAGTGCGCTAACATAATTCGGGCTCAGGGTGATTAATGAAATTTAATAACAATTTAAGTACATCCGATCTGGTCGAGAGGGGAGCATGCCCGCTCGCCAACCAGCGGATCTGGGGTTCGATTCCCGATGAAGTCGATCGTTGATTGGTTGGTGGTAGTGTGCGGAGGAAGACAAATAGCAAACCACCTCTGTATTCTGCCAAGAAAACTCAGGGGGGTTTCTGCACTCCCTCAAGTCACCAGGTGTCGGGGGATCGAGGGTCGGGGTTCGGAGACGACGCGAAAGACTGAACAACAATAACAAGGGGAAATATTTTAAGACATCAACAGAGTAGCGATCGCAACGACACTATCCACCCAACCATTCTGAACCATGAATTTCCTTTGAGAGGAGATGTAATATTTTATCACTGAATTTTTCTTACTAACTGGGGAGTCCCCCTTCCTTCACTGTAGGAAATATGACTGTATGAGATTGTGTACCCCTCGTGTTGCTTAGGCAATATGTGAATGGCACATTTAATTCACCACTACCCCCAGGATATCGAATAAACGAGAGAGCCTGCTAGGGGAATCGAACGCGATACCACCCGCTTAGCAGTCTATTTCTGCCAATTTACTATTTACCAATTTTCAATTTACTATTTACACCAAGCTTCTTCCTTGCTCTGGGCAGTCAATTTATTTACTATATTGTGTGTTTGGAGTCTGGGAGTAAATTATTTGGAATGTGTTTAAGGATAATTTCTTTGTGGTCTCTGTTCTCTCAGGTGGCCAAGAAAGAAAGAAGAAGATGGGCAAGTGGAGGAACCAAGCTTCATTGGCCCACGCGTGCGCCTCCTTCTTTCTTCTCCTTCTCGGCTCTTCCATCTTTTTCTCACGCGTTCCACCATCCATCATTCTGTAATAATCGACGGCCGACCGCGTCACCACACTGACATTCACACGTTCACTCATCTTAACTACATGAGACCCTCTTTCCCTGTCAAACAACGCACCTGCATACCCCCTTCCTGTTTATTTCATTCTATTTTTATTTATTTTTGTGCCCTTTCTTATTGAAGCATTTTTTTGTTAGATTGGAATTTTTTTGTTTGAAGGTTGTTTTTGTTTGGTTCAAGGTTGATTTTTGATTGAAGCATTTTATGATGTCGTGGAAGTCATGATTTCGCGGATCGTCGTAGCCCTAGCTAGGTGTTGAAAGGTTGAAAGGTTCTGGCCTAGGTAGGGTTCTTTAACGTAATCCTGACAACATACTGCCACTGCTCTCGATGTCTATATACTTGGCCGAATTACTTTTCCGAATTTTTTTTTCAAAACTTTTTTTTTTTTTAATTCGTTCTGGTTGCTGAAAACTGTTATTAATTAAAACAGGTGGTTGGGCTCAAAATTGGCTCTCAAAATGAACAATTGAGGGGAAAAATACATTGAATTTCAAATTGGAAAATTACCCAGAATTAGTGCTGAATTTGTGCCGTCGATTGCTCCAAAAATTGGATTTTTTTTTAATCACTGTAGTGCCTAGTGCACTACAGGATTACTGCACCCCCGGATCTCTATAGAGATATGTGAGGGGCAGGAAAGCGATGGGGAATGGCAGCTGGAATAGCCAGGCTGCCTCTGAAGTCTCTGAAATTAATTATTCACGAAAAACAGATTTGGGGCGAAAGGCCAAAAACCGGAGGCGGAAATCGAACCGCGCCTTTCGATGAAATTCTGTGAGTTCTGTTCTTACTCGACCAACCAGGTCTCACGAGTGAATGTCTGTTCCTCTCTGAGTTTGCTAGCTTGTAACAATATTAGGAGCCTCCACAAGACCTTCAAAAAACCGATTAGATCTTTAAGTGCCGATGGTCTTTGGCGGAGAAAAGTCATCGGTACATTTTTTTCTCGTGATCTCACGGCTGGCCTCTTACGGTTGTGGTGACCGACTAGGCTCTGTCAAGACGTTGCCTGTCATCTGCACGGAGACCTGTCTTGACCACTGGTGGGGGGTCAATGCGTGGTATGGATGTCTCTCTGGGTGTGAACCAGCAGCAGTCTGACGCATCCATTTAACTAATAGACTCGTATCGAGTTGATGTATGTATTTCAATAACGCCATGAGGCCATTTAAGCTCCTGGCTGCCTAACTTGTATAGTTGAGGTCAGGAGCTGAAAGCGTTGCTGTTTAACGACAGTGTCTTTGGCAGCAATTTGAAAAAAAAAAATATATCTCCATAGAGACATGGGGGGTGCAGTAATCCTGTAGTGCACTAGGCACTACGGTGATTTATATATATAAAAAAACCCGTATAGACCTGTATCGCTCCCGGAGAACACCAAACGCTCAAAATTGCACCGGCTAGCTGCCACCAACCACCAGCTGCGATGATGCGGTCCCGGGTTCGATTCCCGGCGCGGGCTCTCGAATATTGTATACGAAATACGAAAGAAAAAAAAATATACAGATGCTCTAAAAACGAGTTTAACTTTTTTTTTGGTTATCGCTACAGTTGTGTTGCTAGCGTGCCAACGAATTCTACGAATAGAACACGTGAACGTGTACATGGAGCGATGTCAAGGGGCAGGTGGTTTGCATGTCTTGTCAAAAGTGTGAACTATGGACTTTTCACACGTGTAACAACGCGATCGAGAGAGAATCTCTCACACCACTCTGTCTGTCGACGCTCGAGTGCTGCTGCATCGAGAGCTGCCGACATCCTTAAAAGCAAACATGCTGTATGCGCGGGCCTCCTGCTGACCGACTTATGGAAAGAATCAGCAGCTACACCATTATAATAAAATATAAAAAAAAAATAATAATCCCAATACACTTTTGGTGAAAAAAAATTCTTACTGCTTGATCGATTTTACAAGCTGTTGCGCCTTCTTTCAAATTAGACAAGCTTAACGTGGGAAACACAGTTATTGGAGGATTCCACGTTTTTGCTCTAACGATACAAATGGTTCATTAAAAAGTCTCATAAAAAAACGAAATATATGGACTTATATATGGACTCAGATATAGATATTATATTATATACACAAACCCAGATGACATTAATTTATTCATTATGTCACCAAGTTGACATTTTTAGCCTTCCAGGTTACATTTTTTAATTTAAACTGCTGTGTGCCCAATGTTTGAGGTACATATTTTTTATCCAATATATCTGCTAACTTAAGTGCACGTCTGTATCCCAGAGCCCGGGCCAAATAGACATGCAAGTCTTCCTCCTATCTCGGTCCGAGCAAAGGTGAAAGCATTTGAATACCGCGGGTAGTTGCATTAACTTGCATCTGACAGCACTGCAGACACCCCGCAACCACGACTATGGAGTCGGTTGATTCACCCCGGGTAGCAAAGGGCAAACCCGAACGAGGTGTGAGAGGTAGCACGTACCTCCGACGGGGACACTAATCACCAATCAGTCATTCAGCCTTTCAAAAGTCGTTGTTATCCGAGTACAATCGATGTGCGGTCGAGACAAATGGGTCCTATTGCCCGGCGCGTGTGTGAGCAGATGTGAGGTACATTAGCGAGCGCAAGTGGCAATGGGTAGGCCGAAAAATCGGTGTTGGAACGCTTATCCGAACATTAAATAATTTCCAATAATAATTTTTTATACAATAATTTTCTATACGTCAACTTTCGCTTCGGGGACTATACTTGTATTGCTATTTCAGATGCCAAGCATAAACATGACATCTTCAATCTTGAATAAAATTACTTGATAAAAGTAGATATAAATAATAAATTAACTTTCATTTATTTGAAATACCCGATAGAAAGGCAATTATATTTCTATCGGGCATTTAAAACAAATGAGAGTTTATTTGTTATTTATTCGATATTGATCTGAGCGTGCTACCGCACTTTGGTTTGAAAATAAAAGTAGAGTTTAGGGTGTCAGGAAATTGTCAATGCAACCAAGTCACACGGTCCCTTTATGCTTGTTCAAATTGTAAACGTTGCGTTGCTGCGTTTGCATTTTTTGTTGTTGCATATGTATTGGGACAGTGGTTTTGTATTTTCCATGTCTCTTGAGAAAATAGCGATACATTCTAACCAGCGGTACGAGACATCCGAAATTGTTTTTAGTTAGTTCTTCGCAGCGCGCAATTTTGTCTTGCGCATCAGCAGCAATTGGGATAACTTGCAAAGTGACTATGTTGAGCCATAAGGAACTGGTGCCGACAATATTAAGTGTTGTCGTGATTCAATCAATATCGCGACCCTGACATACGGTGAAGTAATCGGGTTGTTCAAGACGTCATATCAATCGTACTTTTCAACGCCAACTTCAGAAGTCAGGGCTAGTTCTGGCCAAGGAACCAATAAGCTTTGGACGCCCTTTTGTCGCCTCCCTGGACCGTAAAAAAATCAGCATCATTCATTCGATGACGCCACGAACTCTGGACATCAATGGCACTGTTATATATTACATTTTTAATCGTCACGATGACAGATTTAATAACCGTTTGCGATGCACGAAAGCCTTTTGCATAAAATAGCATCAAAAGATCGAATTTGAACAACGAGTCATGGGCGCCGCCATTTTTAAATATTCTGTAAATACATGCAACTTGTTTTTACCTACACTAGGTGGCGCGCATGACCCATACAATGAGATGTAACTAAATAAAGACTGGATGATTCAACTCCATAAACAAGTATTTGTACTGCTGAACAAGTGTGAGAATTCATTTTTAAACATTCAGTTTTGATTGATAACACAACGGATGTTACAAAAATGATGGGACATCAGTATTTTTGTGCCATTTGTAATAATGTCTTGCAAACGTGGCAATGGTCTATTCGTTGTCTAGCTACTTAAGTCGCAATGTAATCCACATGTGTTGCGCCACGCAGTCACTAGAGGTCGTTGGCTGCGCTGTTGAACGCGTTTTCCAGAACGTGCCAAGTGCATTGCAAGCGTTTTCAATGCTTACGATATTTCAGGTGGCCTTTTGCTTGGCCAATGGCGCGACCCAGAAAAGTTATCCTAAATTTTTAACGCACCCCATCGTTGACTGTAATCGACTGTCAGGTGTCTACGAGTGAGGAAAACATTTCGAATGAAAGAAAATAGGCATCAAAAGGTAGCTCCGCACTCCACAGAGAGTGACGCCGCGCCTCTCGGCTTTGCGAGTGTTTGTTCGTTCCGCACTGTTCAAAGACGCGCTCGGAATTTTGCCCGGCCAAGAACGAGAATAAGTTTTCGCGAAGAAACTGCGCGCACCTTTCTGCTCTGCAAAAAACAAAAAATCCACTCCTTTTTCTGGATACCACATCTGTTTGTGGAGTGACCCCCCCCCCTCACCACCACGTAACTTCGTGGAGCCTGTGCAAGAGGAGCCCCCAGGAAGTAATCACCAGCCAGACCCAACCATGAAAACAGCTCCAGCAACCAACCCGGCCCGGGGTGACCTGAGACGGGTAAGAAATCAATTGAAATTAAGTTAATCAGGCACACAATTAGGACATGTAGTCGTGTTTTATGCATATGTAGTCGTGTAATATGCAGTATGGTTGTTACCGTTATATTGAAATTGACATCCCTTTAACCAAACAAGTTTAAATGGCTAACGTGCTATTACGTGGGCTACGTGCAATTACAAGACATTCGAAACCATGGAAACGCCACTTCTTTTTTATTAAGTTTTCTAACGTTTTTGAGTTGCAAATGATTACCAATTGATAAACAAAATGATTACTATTTTGTAACGGGGTACTACGTTGACGAGATCGGGCATCGTTTGGTTCAAACGAATGGGGAACATGTTCCGGGACAACACCGAATAAAAAGACGGCGCTCTCCCGTAACATGTTTCTCATTCATTCTACCACAAGTTCACCATAGTTCCACCCACCATAGTTCTATCATAGTTCTGGGACTGTTGTCGGTTTCAACCACTACAGGTGGGGAGTTTGCGTTTTGCCCTTTTACCGATGTGGGGACGATGTATGACTTGAGCGTGGTTCTATTTTAACGCGGATAAAATGACGTCATCTAAGTCATCTCTCGGCTACCGGCCGATTTTGGTAACGTCTCAAATTCTCGTATACCGATTTTCAACTGCCCTATAATATACGCCATCCTTGAAACAACGATAAAATTCAGGACAAACTGGAGGGGGGAGGGGAAAGGAGTGACGAACGACTGAGTTGGCGAGACTCGCAACAGAAAACAACAAAAGAAAAATCAGAACAAACCCTTGCAAAATATAACATCATGTCGTTCTAGAAAAGAAGTAATCCCTTCACGAATGATGTTAAGGAACATGCTTGCGATTATTCGTGGTAGATTTGTGTACAACTCGCGTTTAAACGTCATCCTTTTGATTGAGAAAAACTGATTAAACGTAAATAAAATCAGCGACATTGGGTTTTTCTAAGTTCGAAATGCGTAAGCCCAACGGCTGCGCAAATTATTGATCTGCTCGGGGGTGTCGTGAAATGCACGTGATTGGTATTGTACCGGAACTGCTGAAGGCACGTTGTTTCACAGAATCGAACTGGGTGACGAAGGCCAGCCTCCCCCGCTTCCTCGAACCAGAAATCGGAAACGTACGCCCACAATAATGTCAATTCGAATTCTGCCAATATGTGAGCTATGGTTATGGTTCGCGACACCGTATCCTCATTGACCCACAGCACCTGTTTCGATTAATGTGCGTTGTATGGGATGATCTGGTTATGGGTTAAGTTGTCTACCGACCAGCCAGCGATTTTCAACTTTTTTTTTTTAATTGTGCATAATTAAAAAAAAAAAAAATGATACTGCTTTGTAAATTTTCAGAAAATGGTTCAGCGTCCTGAAATGAATATTTACGCAAATTGAAAACTTTGAAAGAGACAGTCGTAAGAGATACTTATACTAAAAATTATATTTCAGGAAATTTTCCTTTTTGTACGGTCGCCTCTCTTATTTTTGTATATTCCATTTTTCTCAACAAAATTCGTGGTTTATTTGGTATGTTGTAACTGAAAAAGTTCCATAAATTTTAAAATTATTTTATAGTCCTGGAGGTAGTTTCTTTTAGATTGTGTGAGAAGAACGAAAGAAAAAAAGCCACCTATTTCCTTTCCGAATGATATTATGGCGCACATATAAGGTCATTATCCTACGACATACCACTGTACGAAGGGTTGACGCCCGGTCTGTTTTCATTCCGAAATAAAAGCCAAGCTAGACTCGAAATCTGGGCCATACTATTAAATAGAAAGGTTATCAAAAATGAAAACCATATCATTGGTATATGTATGTCTAGACAATCCCATATATCATTTATTAATAGCTTCCAGCGCTTCCACTTCAAGTAACCCAAAAATATAAATCTTGTTGCGTTTCCATTACTAAATATTGATACCGATACTACTGTAAGCTATGCTACTGATTTCCCCCTCCCCCATATCGTTAAAAGGATTCCGTGTGATGCACGTATGCAACTAGCGTGTTTATTGCCCTGCTCCAAGTAAGTAACAACTTTTACTGATACATGTTGCAGTTCATGCCGATTTTCTAATTTAGAGCGCACATTTAAAAATAAGTCGGCCAATATAATTATTCATTTGTGTTGCTTAAAAAAATAGTGTTAAACGTTAATACTAATAAATTGAGAAAATCCTTTTGGTCAAGGATTTTCTCAATTTATTAGTTCAAACAATTACGGCCCCTAAAACTCAAGAATATATCGTTATTGTTCACAAGTCATAAAAAATGCTGGTAATATGCTAATTTAACGAATGGAACGACTAATAACGTCTCACACGAGTGCTGTCGGTTATGTATGTGCCTGTATGTGCATTTATGTTATAAACCCGATTGCGTTGGTTTCACATAGTCACGTGTACATAAATCCCCCAATGGCGCCATGTCTCGCAGTTTGGTATTTAGGCGCCATAAAAAACAATGTCATTATGACCATGTTGCTGCTAGTTCCGTTACTTGGGAGGTTGGCGTGAAAAAGGCGATCGGACATGGTTGTGATGTGTCGTGGTGTTGTACAGGGTGTAAAATAGAGCAACTCTTTCGAGTTGTTTTCGTGTGGGTGAGGCCAGATCTGCAGACTCATTTTTCTTCGTGGATGCGTGTTTAAATAAACACATGACTAAAAGCGTGACGTAAATCATGTCGTCACGGCGTGGCATTCGCGTCAGAAGCGTTGCAGCTGCGCATTCAGGATTTTGTGCGCACATGAATATAGGACAGTGTATCCTAAACTTTTTGGCTTGCGGAGCCCTTTTTAGAACCAATTTCAATGGCGAAGCTCTTTTTTGAACCAATTTAAATGGCGGAGCCCCATTTAATAAAAGTTAATGACGTTTGAATACAAGTCAATAGTGCCCAGGAGTGGCCGAGGAGCCCTAAGGGTTCCGCGGAGCACAGTTTGGGAAACGACGATATAGGATATGTATTATTTGTCTACATGTATATGTAGCAGTATACATGTGTACGACTTCTTCACGGTACAGCACCGAAAGGAAATACTAACAGCCTGGCGAACCACGTATAAAATAAAATAAATTAGTATCTAGGATACATTTCAAAATTACGAAAGAACTAAACAAATTCAATACCACTTAATAATTAATTGTTATTTTGTACGAGAGTTCGCCAGACTCTGTTCGTCTATCTTTTTGGCGCAGATCCGGATTTTTTGAAATTTTCATTTTTGATTTTTTATTTAAAAATTGAAAAAATTAAAATGATTGACTAAATTGTACGTACCGATGGCTCAGTGAGTATGGCAACATCCTACAAAGCGGACGGTCCCGGGTTCGATTCCTGGCGCAGGCTTTCGTTTATTCGTTAGCCTGGCGTCACCCCTGAGCTTCCATTAGGGAGTCCAGAGCTTAGGGTGGATCCTGCAGCCTGGCTATTCCAGCTGCCATTCTTCATCCCTTCCCTTCCCTGCCCTTCGCACATATCCATAGAGACATGAGGGTGCAGTAATCCTGTAGTACACTAGGCACTTCGGTGATTTATAAAAATTCGAGTCTATCGCCTTAACCGCTCGGCCACAACTGCTTCACAAAAAATAAAAAAGCAACTGAACTATCCCGTTCCGTTCCTACCCCAACACTGCCAGAATGCATACCCTGGGTGAACGTCTACAAATTCCACAAGTACATGATGCTTCAAGCGCGCGTGCCCGGGACGCTTGCCAGCAGTCGAGAAAAACCACGACCACTCCCCCCCTCCACCCAAAGCGAAGAAGATAAAGAAGAAAAAAAATTGGAAAAATAAAAAAATAGGGAAAGGGGTCATAACACTTGTCTGCTGTCTGTCTGTCCTCGCCTTCCTGCGTCACGTGACATTTAGGCTTAAGCGAGCGCGCGCGAACAACACCGAGGGCATCCGCCGCACCATGTCGCTGTCCGCTGGTATGGGGGCGCTGGTGTCACTTTTCGGGTGGGGGGCTGCCATCTTGGTTCGTACGGCCGTTGAACTCCGATTGAAACACGTGGAAGAGCAGCGGCGAAACACAGCTGCTGTTTTTCAATTTCGCATTGATAATTTGCGAAAAGCATAATTGGAAATATCTATTTCTGCCCGTGCAGCTAAACAACGAACCATAAACCTGTCAATATATTTTTAACGTCAAATGGGAGCTAGGCATTGGAATCTCGTGATTTTTAAAAGGATGTCAGTAGCACGATTTCTTAGAATTGTACCCTTTACAGGTAATGTTTCCGTTCAAAAATACTTTTGATGACGTCACCACGCAATGCATCTAAGATGCTCAGCACGACCGCAAAGAAAACAATTTTTTTTTTAGATTTATCGTTAAAATCTAAAACCGCAAAAATATTGACGTTCCGGCGATCATTGACACGATTGCATAAAAACTACAACTCGTAAATGCAATTTATATCCCGAATGTCAAAAGTACGACCTTTGGATCAACCCATCAGCTTCCATGCATGCCAATTTAAAAATTGATTGACTAGCGACCAGGCATTGACAGACCAGCGGGCGATCACCGTAGGTTATTCATGACTACTGCTACGTGACAGGTTCCGGGTTCAAATCCCGACACGTCCAACGCTATCTATATATTTCGAGTAACCCATTTTCACAATCATAAAAGTTTTAATGCTTAAGTTTCGCTATGATTGGCCATTAAATTTCTGTTAGGCGAAAAAATTTTGGGCTCACGGAAAAAACACACGAATATTGATTTTATGCATTTCCTAGTAGTTTAATTCGTTGCCAGTGGGCAATTTTCTTAACTAATCCCAGGATTTTTTTTTTATTATTTAACTTTAAAATTAAGAATTCAAACAACTGTGAAATAAATTTTAGTTCAAACTTTCCTCCTTCTACGTGATATAATGCACCCATCCATTTCCAACAAATCATTATTGAAAACCAGCAAACATTTTACACTCACCATTTCAGCAATCGTAACAGAGGCACAGAAAATGTCACACTTACCTAGAAAAAGCAGAAAAAAACAACAATTTAATATATCGTTAAAACATCATAGCATATTCGCTGTGGTTAAATTTTCAAAGCCAAGTCTTTGATCGATCACACGCGCAAATTTTAATCAAAGAAATGTACGAATAGAGCGCAAATGGGAAAGTACAAATTATTCTCTCAGTGAGCATCCTGTTGCTGCAGAGTGTCCACAACAAGTTCGAGCAAGCATACTAACAAACCAATCCGTGTTTTGAAAGGCGATGGTAGAATGACTAGAATATCGTGGCGGCAACCTGCTCTCTCTGATGAGAAAAGCAGCTGTCGCAACCGCCATTTTGGGAGAGGCGCGTTAAGAAAAATTAATGACTGAGATGGGGGGGGGGATGGGAGTCTTAAATGCTGAGCGCCAAATATCTAAGTGAGGCCGAACATAAAGAAGAAGATTCGAAAAAGTGCGCGCGATTTTGGGGTTAACGAAAGTGTGACCCCCGCTGAAGGACAAAAATCCCATTAACAGGATTTTATGAGCGTTTTGGTAAAGTATAACCATCACTGAAGGGGGATGGGGGACACATGTACATGTAACGTCAAAATAAAATAAAAGTCACTAAAGTGCAAGATGACAAGCCTAGTGTTCAGAGAAACGACAAAAAAAAAACTTCTTAACAACGAGGCGCCGTTGGTCTATCACAGCAAAGCGAAACGTCTTAAATTTGAACACATCTTCACTACAAATTGATGGAGCCGTGATGTTCAAGGTAAGGGTCTATTTCGTTCTCAGAACCAGACACATTCTGTTTTGTAAGGGTCTGTTCTGATTTTCCTGCTTTGTACAGTTTTGTAGAGTCTCGCCCGCTCAGTCGTCATTAGCCCCAGTCCTGTCCTGGGTTTATCGTTTGTTTTAACATCAATACCGTTTTACTATATTTTTATTTTAAGAGTAAGGCAACTTAAATTTTCATATACTATATCAAAGTTGAAGAAACTTTGAATCAGAATTCTGAACGAAAATAATTGTTGACAACATTAAAAAGCGATGTAAAAGATGATTAAGAAAATAAAATATTTTGGATACCATTACCATTCATAGACTTAAGGGAAATAATTTTTAACTCAATTGGTTATGTTGCAATAGTTTAACAAGATTTAACTCCATATTTATAATTAAACGTTCTTAACGTAAGCATTTTTAACAGCAAACAATTTTTGTTTACAAGATATATATATTTTTTTAATCACCGTAGTGCCAAGTGCACTACAGGATTACTGCACCCTCGGATCTCTATAGAGATATGTGAGGAG
>JAUJYS010004168.1:0-12260 GCA_033995665.1 Melogona broelemanni | reverse complement strand
AGTCTCACTTTTGTTTGAAATAGTGTTTTGCCGAATTGTTGGACTGATATAAATCAGTCCGTCGTGTTAAAATTAACTGAGTTCCGCTTTTTAATTTTTACCGTTCCTTAATGTGCAATTGCTACGCAAGCGCACCTAGCCACCTGTTTTGTGTGTAACTATGTTCCGGTGGCAGCGTACATTCTCTACATCCATACATATTTTTGCACCATTTTATTTACCATGCATAAAAATACTCAACACATACTCGACAGCTTCACATTCAAATTATAGTACAAGTATAAACGTTTGCTTGACCGTTATTTCTTTTTTATGTTTTCGGTTACAATGTTGAAACATTTATTTGGATTCCAACAATGCCAAGTTAACTTTAATCAATTCTAATTGTGTTGTGGCATTGAACACTACAGCTGGACCCCTGAGCTGATTATTTGGCAGCAAGTGTTATTTTTTTCATTACTTTTTCGTATGTGTTGATACGTGGGACGGCGTTCTATTTGACTTGTTAAATTATGATTAATTGTCTAATTATAGCTCGACGGCAGATTCGTGTCAACCGGATTATGGTTTCTGAATAACGGAAATTAACTAGGACACCATTTTTCCTTGCAGTTCCGGCACCCTCTGCTAAGGCTTTCTTTTTCGGCGCCGCACCGGAACACGTTTCCCATTCGTTCTGCACACGAATGTTTGCTAATTATTTGTGTCGCCTGTCAAATAATAGGAAATAATTTACGCGCTCAATTAAAATTTTCTCGTAAAAAGTGGTTTGGCGCCCGAACAGAGTGAAGATACTACATTCAAAGGGAGGTCAACCCGATGAGACATTTTGCTGCTTGGAAACTCATCACTCATTGTGATTACAGATGCCTTCGCTCGGTGGTCAAAAACACCATGACAAAATCCGAACGTCTCAAATCTCCTAAATAATCTACTTCATTTACAAAAAACATAGAAATAGGGCTGCATTCTTGTTCAACTCCAATGTTTGCCACCTCTCAACGTCATGGCCGCTTTACCTTATTGGCGCCGTGCATATTGTGACTTAATGTACCGGTACGTCGAAAGGGAAAAGGTATTCGCGATTAGCCAACTCCATGAAACACCTTCATTACCGACGGTCACAACTAGATTGACAAAAAAAAAACACTGGGTGACATTTTTGTCGCCGCTTCCTTTGGACTCTGGAATGTCACCAGAGGACACGCACCGATGACTGCAACGCTCAACTTGGTGCTGGTTGATCGGTTTCACCATGTTATTCTCTGGCATCTTCCTATTCTTGTTTCAATTCTGGCTTGATCTGATTAACAAGTTTGACATACATGTGAAAGTTGTTTTGCCGTTCACTTTTCGAGAATGCGACGAACTCATCGATAGACGTTCGAAATAGTTTCTATATTTAAGCCAACTCCCTCATCGATCTTTTTCAATAGCAAGTCAGTTGCAATTGCTTTTTCCGTGCGGTCCTAGCGATAAAATCTAGTTGGCTGGTGTTAATAAAAGTCATTACGGTTATAGCCTGTCACTCTGTAATGTGGTATATGTGCGAGTTGGTAAAAAAAATGGCTTGTTTTCGCTGTTCCAAATGGGGCCAAACAATATGAGCGTTATGAACGTGAGCAATTGGGCAGCTGGCTATGACTTTTTTTTAAACCGAACTAAATTAAAATTGCTGTATTATTCATTGAAGGCGCCATCACCATTGGCAATACAAGAATGCGTACCGGGCGTCCAATTACCGTAGTTAGATTCGAGCATTCGCAACAACCTAGGGAACACGGAACGAAATTGCAAGAATTTTAATTTCTATGCCCACTTAATTTTCTGCTAATTCTATTCTGGAATGTTAATTTTATATAGGCCCAATCTTACAGCTTGTACACCTTAAAGGAATTTTAATTTATCGCACTCCCTCGTTAGCTAACCTAAAACCAATGTTTTTTATTTATTTTAATCGAATAAAGCCGCATAATTGGCCTTATTGGAAATTGGAATGACCTAGAAATTTTCCTTTATGGATAATGCTATGATTTGCGGTTGAAATAAAATTCGACTGGCGACTTGCATATGACGTCACAGCATGGCATTCGCGTCACAGTAGCGTCTCAGCTGCGCATTCAGGATTTTGAGCGCACAGGAACACAACATGGTGGAAACTCTGTTTTGCTATTAGATGATCAGTGATCCAAGATGGCCGGTGCTGGGCAGATCGCGTTGAGCAGCTTGAACCGCTTTTGCGTGTGATGTGGCAAATCGGCGATCTCTCCCCGCTCTCGTTTAAGAAGCCTCTGGCACGCGGTCAACCTCCCACCCTACTCCATCCACCTTCCTCTCGCATCCACCCCCGCCCCGCCCTCGCGAAAAAGCGGAGCAGAGGATCGGCAGCAGCTGACGGCAGCGCCACTACTTTCACAATGCGCGGGCAATTAATCTCGCCGCGGGGAGGCGCGCCGCGCGCACATCTAGACGATGCGCGCGCGGGGCAGCTCAGCATACGGCGCCGAACTGGTTTTTCCGGGTGGGATTTCTTCACTTCTCCTTAATTGCTTCAAAGAGCTTGGATGGCCAATTTCTCACTATCAGATTGGAAACTACTACTCCTGGCTCTGCCGGCCATTGCGCACCGGCTTGTACACGCACAACCGACATCGCCATGCCCATAACCTACCAGCGCAAGGTTAAGTTCGCTCGAGTCACATTTTTTCTTTATTTTATATTTTAAATCTCCGGTTAATCTTTTCGGTACGCGCATTCCTCAACCAGAACTTGGTCTAAATAGTTTTCTTTTTCTTTTCACAAATGAAATGGCGCTGCTGCTGACATTTGTGCTTGCGCATGTACGCTCTCGTACAGTTTCAAAATTTTTGTCACGTTTCGTTCATTTAGCAGGGTTGCTCAAAGTTGAACGTAGATGCTGCAAATTGTTCCTGGCGCGGTTTGCTGTGTGTTTTTTTCTATTCTTGTGTCGGTTTTTGCAACATCATTTGCTGCGAGTATGTAAACTACACGGTCTTTATTTATAAAGACCGACAACAAAAATTATGTTTGGTCAAAATCTGATTAAATTAATGTTTGTTTTGGGCGACGTTACTGCAAGGCGTCGTGGTAAAAATGTAATCGCGCCGTGTCATGGCCAGGACAAGACCCGGTTAGGATTCCTAGATGCCAAGCGTGAAGCCCAGTCTCGTCTGGAACCTCTCTCCTGCGGTAGTCTCGTGTCTATTCTCTGCACAGACAATATTAAAATCAAAGGCGATATTCGAGCAGAATATTTGTTCGATCGTGTATTCGATCTTTTGGTACTGGTGAAAGCATTTGCACTTGTGCATAAGTGCTTATTTCAAGGGTTTATTATTTTTTTAATAATTGTATTTAGCTATAAAGTCCTGCATTCAGCCTACGGATTGCTATTAAACCATTTATATTCTAGTTCGAGTAGCCCTCCCTTTTCGCCTATATTTTGCCAAATGTCTTTCTTGCGTTGCGCAGATCGTTTTTATGCAGGCGGCAGAAACACATTTTTTTAATTACAGGAGTGAACATTTGCCTTGCATTCAGTGCACACGTAAACTGTGAGGTGGGCACGAAAAACTGATTGGCTTTTTTAATTAACACGTTTTAAAACAAAGAATTCGGGTTAGCGATTGGAATGTGTGACAAATTGTCGCCCGAAAATTACGGAGGGTGAAGAATAGGTCTTTCTAGTTTATAATTCTATTACGACACGCACCGCGCGCATGGTGGGCAAGTTACGCGTTTATGGCCCGTGCTATTGGGCGTATATCGTATACATGTATATTCTGATCTGATTTGTATGGGGGACGGGACATCCACGTCCAGGCAAAGCGGAGTGGCTTGGACGACGGACCAACTAATATTACCTGCGCGTATCATAAACGAGTTAATCGCGGATCATGTGTATGACGCGTTCGTTTCGAGCCCAAAATTAGGGACAGTTAGCGTGCACATGTACTTTCGCCCGGACGTGGCAAAAGGTTTCAATGGACTACGCCATCGTAGCAATTTTTTTTGTTGGTAACTTGGTAACTTAAACCAGTCACATCAGTTTTGTATTTTTATATGCTCAACAAATAAACTTTCATTGAATATAATGCCTGATAGAAAAGTAATTATATTTATCAGTTATAAAATAGAAAGACAATTATATTCAACAGTAACTAATGAATACAATTGCCTTTCTATAAGAGAGTTAAAATAAACTAAAGTTTCCTTGTTATTTATTAGACATTCATCCCGGCGTGCTCCCGCACTTTAATTTCAGTTCTTTGAAGTAAATTCACCATTTTTTTTGTCACTATTTAGAAAATTCCACCAGGTGCGCCGCCTTCTCCGTAAAGAAAAGCCTCTGTAAGACGTTTACTCACAGAAATAACACCTTTCGCAAACTCTCCCTTCTGCATTGCATGCGAGGCACTCGATTTATCGAGAGCACAGGCTATATATATTTCAGACGCCAATTATACACCTTGTACATTATTTAGATCGCCTCATCACGGTCCGAGTTTAACAGCTCGCTACCCTCGTCGTATATATTCTATCATTTGTGGGCCAAATTGCCATACCTCTTGGTTGTGTGTCTGCGACCACTAACGACCGTAGCCAGCAATTAATTGAGTTATACAGCGTCACCTGCGGCCAGAGCTAAAACAGATTATAGGGTATCAATTGAAACGAGCAGGAATGGCATAATATACGTTTATGCATGCGTGTGTGTATATGCATATGTGTCGAATCGTGTTGGATATACGGCTTGTAGAGAAATTATTGTCAGTGTTTTATTATTTGGGTGGTTCAACAGACTCGCTGCGCCCAATTTCAACGCACACTAACGGATTGATAAAATAAATATTTTTAATATATCTCCTCGGGAATGAGAGGGCGCGCACATCCGAGTCATCATTCTTGATATGCTGTGTATATTAAGTAATCTTTTTTTAATTAATGATGTTCGGTCGGTATTTGAAACCGACTGCGATGCGGGCGGTCCCGGGTTCGCTTCCCGGTGATGGCTTTCGTTTATTCGATCCTAGGGTACTGGCGAAAATTTGCCCCTCATATATGTTCATTTAAATTTCATTGCATATAACTACATCCTAAAGACAGCTGGGGATCGGAGTGAATCCGTGAAACATGTTATATTTGTAATAATTCATTTTTTTGTTCAATATTAATGCACATTTTTTTTCTTCTTGTGGGCACGGGAAAGGTGCGGGGATAGCGGAGCGTCGTCGTTGACCAGTGGCATAGACGATAGAATTTAATCTTAGCTTTCATTTTTCCGCGACATATTGAGTTTACTGTATATCTTATGTCATATATTGCGATAGCGACACGAGTTTATAAAAAAAAATACTACGCCTCAAAGTATTACAAATAGGATAACAACAACGTACTGTCAGACTCCCGCACCCCTTTTGGCTCGGTTTGTTTGGACTCGCCCGCGCGTGACCGGCACGCGCGGCGTGAGTCTGAAAGAGAGGCGACACGCGCGCGACGATAGAATGTCTGTTTTTAATTATGCTCCTGGTTTTCGATACTTTTGTCTTTGTTTCGGTTTTCGTCCGCGTAATAAATTATTCATCCTTCAAACGTCTTCATGTTCCGGCATTTTCTTTGGTTTGTTCCCTGACAACTCAGAAAGCTGCAAAGCAAGTCATCGAATCGGCCCAGTTGGAGAGCACTTGTCTATGGCGTCACCAGGAATCGAAACGACTCGACGGATCATAACAACAATGTCAAGTTGGATCATGTATCAAAAGATTCCTGCATTTCAATTTTTTTTTTTTTATTCTTGATTTTTTTTTTTGAAAATGCAAAAAATAAATAATTAAATCATCGTCTGACTCACTTTTGTAAGAATATTTCCGGATTTGAATATGGGTCAATATTTTGTCTTAAATACTTCGGTGACCACAAGTTTATAAAACGCACAAAGTGTCTATTGAATAGTTTTTAATTGAATAATAAAAAAATCGTTAGTCGTAACAGAGTTACTGACTACATATATTGAGTATACATGTATTACTGTTAGAAAATAGCAAAATAAAATCCAACTTCACAGACCATCTATTCAATGTTGGATTCGTTCTTTTTGAAAAAGAACCGGTTCCAGTTTACGTTCCTCCCTTGAAAAAATATACCCGTTTCCGTTCCCATTCTACACACTTTTTCTCGGCCCATTCTAACAAAAATTGAAAGTAACCTGGCCGTTTCAAGTTTCTTTTCAAAAGGAACCTGGAACTGTTTCAAAACGAATAAAGAAGCTAGTTCGGTACAGCGCCGAACTGTTTCGTCCCTTCGATTAATAAACATTTTTTTTAAAGGTGCCGAGCAGTGACATGTTCACTAAGAAATGGACATTCGCGGGAACCGATCTAAGGGACATATGCCGATTTGTGGATACAAATTAAAATCTTTTTGAAGCTGTAAAATTGTTCCGCTGTCGACACATTTGGGGAAATTGTGCTCGTAGAAAATTGAAAGTTCTGACAAAAGAAACCCATTACGTAGAAAAGGGAATTCCGTCCCAGTTTCTAAAAAAAATTAATGTACCGTTCCTAAAGTTCCTTCCTTGGAAAGGAACCTAGATGTTTCCTAGAAAAAGTTCCTAGGAAATAAACTTTTTCGTTCCGTTGCTACCAACACTGGTATAGTCTCTCTGTCGACGCTGTGTTTCTGTCTGAATGTCATGTGTCATCACATGTTATGTGAGCTAACACGAAGTCAATTTTCAAAGTCATTTTTGACAATGTCAATGCTAAGCGTGACATTCAGCAGGATTTGCATTCATTTCATTCACGAATGCCTAGAAGATAACCAGCTGGCTGGTAATAGGAGAATATGTGCCAACAGGTGCAGACTCACTAACAAAGGGCCCGGGAGGAAATGATGCCAAGGGGCCCTTTTGGGGCCCAGTCGGGTATCTTTTTGGTGGGGAGAGGGGGCCCAGTCGGGTATGTTTTGGAGGGGGGGGAGCGGGAGGAAAATCCCCGCGCCCTTCCGCCATAGAAAGTCCGCCCCTGTCTGCCAATATGTCAATTTATCTTCATGGTAGGCGTTTAAACGAAAGACAGACTTGACGCATCGGTGATGATCCCATGTGGGTTGAGAGGGTATGACGTGTTGCACGCGAGTGCCAGTGCACGTTCGTTTTGCACAAGTCAATTTCTAGCACACGGCAATACAGAAGGTTTTTGCACACGTCAATTACCAGTTCCCGTTCCTCAAATGAAAAAAATGTTCCAGTTCCTACAGAAATCCAATCAAACCAATCAAACGATCGGCTGCGCTGGGAATCGAACCCAGATCCGCTGGTTGGTGAGCAAGCACGCTACCTCTCGGCCACAGCGGAATGGAACCTAGGCGTTCCCAAATCCTTCAAAAAAGTAACCAGTTCCTAGGAAAGCGACTTTTCCGTTCTGTTCCTTCCCAACACTGCATATGAGTGAGTCAAAGCTATTTTTGTATAGGTCAATATGTTAAATTTTTTAAGTCATGCGCAAAAATTTAATCTATGCATGTCAAATTATAAAAAGAAAATGTCAAATTTGGTATTTCGGGATTTCACAACCCATCGGCGCTGTGGTCGTATGGTTCTGCCATTTCTGCCATTTCTCTAATGTCTCCTAGCACGTACGTTTGAGATGTCAAAGGTGCGTGTTTGATTCTATTGGCTAGCTAGCTAAACAGTTAGTGATTGATGAGAGGGTGGAAAGCTCCCTTCCGCAAGTTCCACGATTGGCATTGTTTTATGTACGTTTTATCACACAACAGCCTTACTTTTTCCCCACTCGTTGACGATATAAATCCAGAACGCACAGGCTATCCCTGATGATAGCCAGGGACACGTTGTCTGCTTTGGAGGAGCGCAATATGTTGGCTGTCAACGTGTTGAAAGGAGCCAGACAGCCTAAATTGAAGTAGACAGAAGAAAAAAGTAAATGATTTTGATTAATATTAATTTTGATTGGTATACACCGTGATCCATAAGTTTGCTTCCCACCCCCCACCCACCCCCCTGCCGCCATAGCTCCATAACTCAAGTAAAAATGACAGGATTGTTTTGGAATTTGTCACAAAG
The DNA here is from genome assembly GCA_033995665.1 of Melogona broelemanni. Lineage (NCBI taxonomy): Eukaryota > Metazoa > Arthropoda > Diplopoda > Chordeumatida > Chordeumatidae > Melogona > Melogona broelemanni. The sequence goes on along the minus strand of JAUJYS010004168.1, from coordinate 4,156 downwards.
GTTCATATATATTTACTTCATATTTGTGCCAAATTTCATAACAATCCAGTCATTTTTACCTGAGTTATGGAGCTACGACGGGAAGGAGCCCCAAACTTATGAATCACAGTGTAATATTAAATCGTATTGATTTAATCCTATTACATCAGCTGTACTTAATTTTAAGATATTAATTTTCTGATGATTAATCTCCCGCTTAAATCCAGACAAAACCTTTAAAAATTAAATATGTCTACTGTAGTTTCTTTACAATTAATACGATAATTGTTTCACTATCTTTGCGAATAACCTACCTTGTTCGATGGCTCGAGTATCCAATTGTTCTCTGGTTAAATCGTCAGGATTTGGCAATTTGCAGAGACTGGATCCATAGGCCTTCTGATCCAAGCTTGCACCTTCTTTCCTGACGAAGGTGTGATACAATTCCGGATGCATTTGACCTATTTGACGAGGAAACGGTATAAGTGAATGAGTTGAAGATTTTTTTTTTTAGTTTTGTAAAGTAGCAAGTTTCAATAACATAAAATTTGTCCCATTGCGAGCAAAGATAGTATGTATTTGAACATCAGGCGACAATGAAACAAATTCAATACTGAATATATCTGGAATTTTTATTCCATGATTTATCCAGATGTAGAATATTATAAACTAGCATTAAGCCTGTCCGAGTACAGGCAGCACTTTAGCAGACTTCATTCGAATATTGCAACCAACATGTCACAGTGTGGTCTTTGCGCCACAGAGGCGTTGCAGCTGTGCATTCAGGATTTCGTGCGCACAAGAATTTGTGCACACAAAATGGCGGAAACTCTGTGTTATTATTATAAATTATCCTTAGTTTACAATCTGTAGTTCTTGAAACTACCATTTATTTTTTCCTGTAACTAAGGCTAGGTATTATAAAATTATATAACGGTGGAGATGCATTAATTCATATATCTACTCATTTGAGATTTCTGTGATCTTACCTGAGGGTGGTCTTGCGTATGGGCACTCTTGGCACAAAGCCACTTGCCCAACAATAATGCAGAGGGCAAATTTTAGTAGCATTTTCACGGTCATTTATTTGTTTTCTTTATGTCTGAAGGTAGAGACGGAAAATTTGTTTTGATATCGAGTTCTCTTTTCGTCATAATTTTATTATTGAATTCTAGTACAAGCATATTAGTATACTGCGTATTTCTAGCTCTATTATAATGCAGATACCTTTTTTCTCGTATTTGCTAGAATTAATTTCCAATGATCAAGAGCTGATTGTGTCATGTGATATTCAATTCCGAAAGTCACCCATTTGCTATATAGGCTACCAGCTAATTTATGACAAATATTGATTTTTTTTGTTCTGTTCTGCCACCTCATATGATCTGTTTGACCTATTCACCTAATTATACACGACACTGTATTACCTGTTTTACAAACAAAAATGGCGATAAACAACACCAAATAAAATATATTGGGTTTATCGCCTTTTTTATTTACAGCATTTTATGCAGTGTTGGGTAGGAGAGGAACGAAAAATTTCCGAATATTGATTTTTTTTTTTATTCTGCCACCTTATATGATCTGTTTGACCTATACACCTAATTATACCCGACACCGTATGACCTGTTTTACAAACAAAAAAGGCGATAAACACCAAATAAAAGCTATTGGGCCTATCGTTTTTTTTTTATTTACTAGTATGCAGTGTTGGGTAGGTCCTTTTTTGAGGAATTTAGGAAAGCGTTGGTTACTTTTCTTAGAAAGTAACGTTGTAAACAGTTTAGTTCTTTAAAATGTTCTTAGGAGCCGTGTGAATGAAAACTTAAAAAATTAAGAATCCTTGACCAGGGATGAAAACGGCAACAGTTGTAGTGGACTTGTACTTTATTAGAGAATAACAATTATACGAGTTATATAAATCTTCAATACGAATTTTAGGCCTAAAAATATGGCCTAGACTACGTTGCTAGACACAGCAGCATGTACGCATGTACGCAGACTGCATCAATCACCTGCGCTATCTGCTGTGTTTAGCAGCATGTACGCAACTGTCCTCATGTACGCAATTGTGCGGCCCCCGTGGCTCAGTGGATATGGTCACAGTCTACTAAGCGGGTGAGGCTTTCGTTTATTCGATATGTGGTACTGGAATGTGCCCCTCACACATTGTCTCCTCACACACTATTCACTACCGTGATCCGGAATTAAAAAAAAAACTAAAGTGTGTCGACAGCGAAACAATTTTATTGCATCAAACAGAAATTTCTAACGATTTTGACCTTTGTCCACCAATCGGTTTATGTAATTTAAATAAGTTCCTGAAAATGTCCATTTGGCGTCATCATGAACGTAATCACAATTTTTTTGTGAATATCGCACCAGTCGGTACCTTGTCTTATATCACTTTAATCAAATGAAAGAAAAAGTATCTGGTTACTAAGAACGGTCAGGTTTTCTTATAATTTCTGTAGGAACTGGAACGGGAACTGGTTCCTCATTGCAATTACAATATGGACCCGCAAGCAGATCCTTTGTGGGGTTATTTCGAGGGATTAACGACCAATCGCTAAACCCCGTCTCAAACAAATAGGGTTGTTCTATATCTACGTGTATTTTTAATGTTTTCTTTACACTACTACCCTACAATAACAAATCCACTAACATACATATATGGTTCGCGTGATAAGCCATCAAATAAATTATTTAATTAAAACACGTTTTGGTTCTCGAATTTCAAGCGTGTTAAAACCGCATTAACCGTTTAAAAACCGTTTAAAACAGCATGTTGGCATGGCCTAACTTACCTTATGGCTGGTTATTCGCGAACAGAATCAAATATCGACTCCTTAAAGATTCATAGCAAGGATCGACCTCTACAGCCTGCATTTAATAGCTAAATAATCAGGAGGAATTGTATAATTGACAGAACGATGTATAGTATTACGTCATTGATTTTCAATGACTATTTGACGAGACACTCCCACCAGGATCCATATGATATTTGGGGCGGACTACTTCTGTCGCGAGAGGAGGGAACCAATCACTCAGCAGCTGACTCACCACCAACCAATCAACAAATAGCGTGTTTTGGAAGTCACGTATGTCACTTTTGGACTTGTCCTTCACGATCATTAGCCAACTTATTCACGAATACTCAACAAATTGCATTGCCACAGCAATACGAGGGGTACAAAAATCACCTGTAGTGCTATTCACTACAGTAATTAGGAAAGAAAACACCAACATCGTTGCAAGCATATGATGTGAAAAATACCTACGAAATTCGATTTGTGGCACCAAAATATCCCTTGGTACGACTTTTTTTTTATTGCACATCAACGAATGGAATAATAATAATAATAGTAATAACCATTCGCAATTTGAATGTGCCCTCGTGTTGCTAGAGCAATGTGTGAGGGCACAAGAGTTATTAAATGCGAATTAAGAATACTGCCATTCTGTGTGGGACACTAAGACATTTTTATAGGGCAAAAAGTGTGTTGTAATAATGTATATTAAGTTCTGAAGTATACAAACAGGCAAGATTAAATTAATTAGCGGGCAATCATTACTTATTACAAAATAGAGTGGCGACATGTTCAACAACTTACATGACAACCAATATCCCACGATAAATTCACGATATTAACGAATTAGTTAAAAATTCACGAATTAGTGACAAACTTGTCCATAAATATACGCTTTTTGTATGTATTAAGTCATGAGCAGTGTTGGGTAGGAACTGGTTCCTTTTTTGAGGAACGGAGGAACGCTTAGGTTCCTTTTCATTTTTGAGTAACGGGAACTGGTTCCATTTTTCATCGGAGGAACGGGAACGGGAACTGGTTCCTTTTCAAAAGGAACGAACCCAACACTGCTTGTAACTTTGAAAGTATCCCTGTCTGAAAGTAGCAGGAGTAACGTCTCGTTACTTTCTTTTTTTGTATAACTTTGTAACTGTTTAGTTACTTTTATTCATGTGAGTAACGGCAACTGTAAAGTCTTCCTCTTGATACTCTCACTTGAAGTAATGAAACAACGACATAATTGACTGATGTCAGATATGAGTTAATTTAGGAGCTCGTGGCGTGCCAAGCAACGACGACATTGAGTTGGCTAGACTCTTTAAAAAACGACAAGATTGAATTGATTTTTGCGACAATTTTCAAAATCA
>JAUJYS010004167.1:0-12261 GCA_033995665.1 Melogona broelemanni | reverse complement strand
CATGACCACGCCAAACACAATCAGCTCCAGAAACTTGACGTTGACGGTCTTGACCAGCAGGCCGATGCCGGGCCACCAACGAGCCAACCGGAAAATCCGAACCTGACGTCATAGATGAAAATTAGTGACGTCACAAGTTGAACAACTTAATATATTCGTCATAGGGAGAGCAGGGCATCTGGTTGTTGCTTTACCATTAACTTGTTTCTGATTTAAATTCCTCATAAAAAATATTTTTCTGCTTTATTGTTTCAAAATATGAGCCAACATTTCAATGCAACTACAAATTAACTACGTAACATGCGTAAGTCGATTTAAACGTGATCATACTGCCTTTATAATTTTTCTACAAAATTTTAAAATTTTCAATCACCGTAATGTTTTCTGTACCCCTAATCGTGTTGCTATGGCAATATGAAAGGCACAAAAAAATGATTAAGCAGCTACTACGGATGCGACCATCTTAAAATTAACTGACCACTCTGAAAGCCCGAAGGATAGACAACCCGGCCACGTTCTCCAACGCCAATTCCAGCAACAGAAAAGCGACGATGATGAAATCGAAAACGTTCCAACGGTCATTGAAATAGTGCTTCGGACTCATCGCCAGAATCTTCAGAATAGCTTCCACAACATAAATCAAAGATGTTATCTGAAATGTCAATAAGACATGTGGGCTATAGAAATTAACTATTAAACATAATAAATTTGTGTCATGTTTTTATTTTATTTGATAAACGAATTTTAAAAAATTAATTCGCTCGATAGCTTTTAACATAGATAGTTTTTCGACATCGGTTTTTTTAGAATCGATAGTTTAACTCCATAGTTTTTGGCTTTATGTACTTACGTACGATCCTATTGATAGTATGTATGCTAGATCGTGTGTCATGCCGTGATGATCCAGAGCCATGATAACGATGTTCAGTGTGATGACGATGCAAATGAAGAGGTTGAAGTAACGATTGAGGACGAAACTTGACAGCATGTTTTGGAACTTGGCGGAGCACGGGCTGCAGTTCCACTCGCAGAAGAGATCAACGAACGCCCCGCACATTCCAGCGATCGGATTGGTTAGTTTTTTGTCGGTCAACTCATCCGTGTCTTTCTCTTCATCGCCTATGGAAAACCGCAATTTTATGAGATACAAATATACACTTGAAATAAAGGAGTAAAGCGCTGTAAGATTATTATTATCATCAATTAAATGCAAATTATTATTATTATCAATTAAATGCAAAAGTTAATTAATTATCGAGTAGGTAATATTTAATTATAACTTATACTGCTCTGAAGGACAAAATAAATATTGTCTTCTTTAAAATTCAAAGTCTTTAACGTTTTAGATTAACAATTAATTACCTAGCTTATTCTACTATATATTATAAACTACTATATAACTACTATATATTATTTGCTCGGCGAATCTCGACGAAACTTTTACGAACGTTTCAAGAAATCCGAGCAAAAATAGCTGGCCAATCAAGATTCTGCGAACTCCGATTATTAATTTGAAAAGTTCGTAAAAGTTGCTCGCCTAGCAAAAATTTCCCGGACGAATAATAAAATGTAAATCTAGTATAAGTAAGTCACAAATTAAATTATATGGTTAATGGCGTACCTTTCTCGACTCCTTCACTTTTTGGTTCCTTGCTAGTGATTATCACAACTCCATCGACTGTGAATTGTATCATTAGAAAGAAGAAAAAAAATCAATCAAGAAAATATTTAAATGAAATTTTAAAAATTCGACAATAAATACAAACTAGAGACACCTGTTTCCGTGTGTCATTTCATATCATATTTTGGCATTAAGGTGCCGGTACATACTTTCATTCAAATCAGTTGATGGGGGCAAATCGTCCCGGTCAGCAGCGAGGTCCGTCAACGGTCGATCGTTGGAGTTTACCACGTGGTCATGATCGTTGTTAGCCTCATGCTCCTTATCGCAGTCGGTATTTACGTTCGATTGAGGCGTGAGGCCGCAATTGTTCAAGATGGCTCTATCCACTGGAACGCCTACCGTTCGAAACTGTCAACACAAAAAAAATACCTCAAAAATGTTATATAGCATCAAAGAAATGCTCACAAAAAGTCCTCAATTGTATTCTTGATTTGCTCGAGAAATGTAGCAATTTTATTTTCATAAAAAGCTTTAAATAAAAAATTACTGCTATCGGAAATGAAAGTGTTTATCTCCTCGCAAATTAATCACAAATATTTATACTAGAAATATCACAATATCGCATAATTTTCCTGAAATCATACTAAAATATACACATGTTTTATTGTATTAATAAAACTAATTTCGGTATATAAAAACTAAGAATAAAGTATAAGAATATTAACCAGTAGTTTCGGCTTCCTTCCCTCGAGGATGTCAATCATCTGGCTCACTCCAATGGCAATGTGGGCGACGAAGAAATTAGTTAGCAGGTAACTGTGAAAATAAAAACATGCATATTCAATAAAATTATACAAAAATATGACTATTCGTATTATTTTTCAGTGCTAACAATTTTTATTACCCGCCGTAGACCATCACGGTAAGAATAAATCCGTAGTGAGTTGGACCGTTCACAGAATGAACCTTTAAAAATATCAAAATATTAATGTACATAATCGTGACGCTGGGGATGATTTATTTGTTTCGATGAAATGAAATTGTTAATACAATTGTCAATGCAATTACCAAGTGTTGATACAGCTGAGTGAGGCAATTGCTTACCATTAAGAACAGGTCCTCCCAAAAATCTTTAGTCATCAATCTGATAGTCTGCAGGGCCGCCCATCCGAATGAATCGAACGACGTGTAACCGTAGTTGGGATTGTTACCGACACCAGCGTGACAAACGTAATTTTCCGGGCACGTTCTGTTAAAATACAAGGAAAAACATTTTTTTTCTCAAATACTGAAATAACATTAATTATAAATTGTACTGTGCAAATGTCTCAGAGTTCAATTTTACCTCGTATGAGTAGAATTTCCGCAACTCAAGTAAGAACCTTCATCCGACATAAACCAGTTCTCTGCAAAAAAAAATTAAGTGATGTGGCAGTAATAAATAATACTCTCACCTTTTAAACTTTTTAAACTCTGACGTAATTGCATGAAAGGTGATGATTTTGTTTTCTTATGCCATTATGCATATTTTTTAATAATCGTGTTGAACCACAATTTGTACGTGTGCAAAAACATACATTGGATAAAACATAGGATGCTGAGAAAGATACTCTAGTTTTTTAAGCTCGCTGAGCCAACATATCCAAGTATTACTGTGTAATAAATTCACTTCCCTACTTCTTACCTTCACGTTCTTTAAAGTTTCTGGTATCGAGGTAGGTTTTATTGGTATTTAAAATGCACTTATTCATGAACTGCCCCTGAAATATTTGTAATCCAATAAGCGTGAAGAACAGGAAGATGTAAGCTGAATAGATCAAAAGGTCTTTCGCTTGTAGGATTCCGCGGAACATCCATGAAAATGATATCCGAGAGTCTTGAAATCAAACAGAAAAACAAAAATTACAATTAAAGTGATATTTTATTTTTGGAACTTCTAAGCAGAACTTTCTTCACAGTATAAAAAATGGCGTCTTACATGTGAACAAGTGGATAATCCTAAAGACTCTTAGAGCCTGGAATCCATGCAGGGCTTGAACAAATATTTCTAGAGTCCACCTGAAAATAGTTATTTAGTTAGCGTTTGTTATTTAGTACAAATTTTGGTCATAATTCCACTTTATTTCCATTCCGAAGGATGGCGTGCGCATGAATTTTTCGCCCGAAAAATCGAACCTTCGTCACAGTCATAGTAGGCCAACACGCTAACCTCTACACAAACTACTCTCAGTTCTACGTACCCCGCCAGATTGAGTAGAAAGTCAAGCCAGTTCCACGCTCTCCGAAGATACGTCAGCGGAGTCAGTAGAAACCCATAGGCAACGATTTTCATCAGCATTTCAATGGTGAAGAAAATGTTGAAATAAATTCTGAAATTTTCGAATATCATAAATACTTCACCAATTAGGTACGTCCACACATTTCGTTACTCAAAATGGTGCCCCGAATGTAATTTACCCAAGGGCCACTATCTAGTGCCCCCCGAAAACCGAATGTCACTTACGTGGCGATATCCGAAAGCAGTTCGAAGAACGTCGTAGTCAAAAGAAACGAAAGCAGGACCACAAGTACCATCAAATATCGATAATAGCTGTGCGTCAGAATGCGAATGGTGAACCACCTGAGTCGGTTGAACGGAGAGAAGAGCCACATCGACTTTAAAGCACTAAATCGGTGAATAGTCCAATTCTCACTTATCACAAGGAATGTCTGAAACATCCAAAGAAAAGAAAGATTAGATAAGAATGCATTTATAAAATTATAACAATCGAATTCCCAATAAATATTAATCAACTTTTTTGTTTCGCGGTATTGTTTCACTTTTTTATCCAACACGGGAAAGTAACATAGGGGCAGCCTCATTGGGGCAATCACTTAAAGCGCCCGTGCACTGCAGGTAAGTGTACGTTGAAAATTAGGGGGTAAATCGGTTGCTTATCGCATTGAAATGAATGCAAATTGAAGAATTAAAGATTATTATGGTAATATTTGTAAAAATAAGAGTTATTTTGAAACTAACGCACACAGATAGTCTCAGCTTGAGAAATTCCAATTTCAAAATTCAATTAGTATTCAAACTTTACTACATATTTATAGTATCGAATTGCAAACAGATTCGGATGATTAAAAAAGGGTTTATGTATTAAGTGTCTCCCTCTACCTGCCGGCCGTAATAAAAAGGGTCGATCTCCTGGATGGGTTTCCCTTTCAGTCGACGGGGAAACGTGTCCCTCATGTATTTTGGCAGAGGCATTCCATCTTCCAGCCTGACGTCTCGGCTGGGAGCGAATACGTCATCCTTGCAATCGGAGGCCGACGACAAGGCGGCGTCTTCCGTGAACGGACGGAAGAGGGCGCCACCGGCGTCCGGCCCTGGACCCTGAGACACCATTTTCTGGTGCGATTAAATGAGAGAAACAAAAATGTCAGCATTTTTTTATCGTGTTGTAGCAGAGTAAAAACAAGATTGCATTGCCCGCTCTCATGAATTTCGGACATTGGGGCTACTCCGAGAATGATTTATTAAAGCTTTCAAACCATTAGCGGAACACACATTAAACAGATAGCGCTATGTTAAAAGATGACTTGTCCGTACTAGGAACGTTATTATAGGAAAAATTTAAAGTAAAATACCCACTTAGATTTTAAAGAAATCAAAGATTTTCTACAAATAAATGTGTGCTTAATGTTTTAATGTTTTCGTCACTACATTATCTAGTCCTTTATTATCATCTATCCTTCAGCTACATTATAAAACATGTTATTTTTGGCTGCCGTTACAATTACACAAACATTTAATCGATTAACTTCAGTCAGAAACTGACCCAACTTAACAACACCGCATCAAACCAAAAAATTCCCAGATCGAAAGTAAAAGTTTCTTAGGCATATTGCAATACAAAAGTTTAAACTCGTAATATTGAATTAATTAAACAAATTCTGTTGTATCAAATGGAATTTGTTCAGAGTACGTCGAATTTCTCAGATAAATATTATTATCTCCTGTTATAATCTTCCACAAAATTACGTTGTCATCATCACTGCGCAAATTCAAATATAAAATTACGAGCCACGAAGTTCCTGCCTTGTAGTAACAGTGTACTTGGAAAGTGCATTCACAGTATAGACCCGCCAGCAGCCCCAGATAGCCCGTGGCGAGGTCAACTCCTACCTGGAAACGGAAAGCCATTTACGAGTTTAAAAAAGGCGAGCTGTTACAGCTCGAATCGCGAAATAAAAACGTCAAACGATCACCAGAAAAAGTTCGTCGTAGCACGCCAAACACGTCTACACATTCCACTCGAACGCGCACAATCGAGATTAACTTGGCAGCGAGGATCGTCCTCTCTCGCGCTCGACTATAGAGATGTGTCCACTATAGAGCTCCTCCAGTACGCAACCTTGACAGTGGAGCTCTAGCACAAAAACCCACACGTAATCGGTTTTCCGGACAGCAACGGGCGGACAGCTTTCTAGCCTCTCTCTCCCCAGTTAAATTATAGGACTCTCGCATCATCTGGTATCACTGCTGTCAACAGGCTATCCCGATGGCAACAGCGATCAACTGGGGGTCACTCATGGTGTTACTTTGGACGTCGTTATTTTTTATTTTATTCGATTTCAAAATAATTTAGCCTAGGACAGAAAACAGGGTACTGTTTCTGAGCGCGTACGTTCAGTTCGGCGAACGAATAACATGTTTTGGCACCATTTCTTGGAGAAATCACAAGGTCAAGAAAGAGAAAGTTCAGGCAGTTAGCGCGAAACAAAGATGTCGAAAGATATATGACAAATAATTTATTTCTTGTTTTCTATTACAAGGCTGTTTTAATTTTTATTTAAAATTTCGTTGTCCTTTATCAATATTTTTGTACCAGTATTCCCGAAGCGTATTTCCAAATTTAATAACAAATAAAATATTGATTGTTAGTGATAGGAGCTGGTATGAAACAATATCGTTGTATCTTGAAATATTTAATAATGATTTTATTAATATATTGTGATGGAGTCCGTGAATTTCATTTGAAATCAAATTTCTTTTCGAAAATCGACGGCAGAGGTCGCAGGGCCAGCCAGATAAATAATGTCCGAATATAGGCATGTGAGCTATTGTGTACACGCGCGGAGAACTGTGTACATATGACCAATGAAAAGGAAATGTTCGCCCCGACAAAAGTACAATGCCAGTCACTTTCACTGTCATCTATTGACTCGCCATTGTCAACATTCATAGCATTTCGCACAAGCGCGCGTAGCCCTCCCTATCTCTATTCATTCATGTTTATGTAATTGCTTTTTACGTAACTGCTGTGTCCGCACGCATGGAGAGAGGCGAACAAGCTTTATGAGGCGACCGAAATAGATGTCTGTAAGACGTATTCATTTTATTTAATTTATGTTCGCTTTCTTAAAATATTTTTTTATTGACACTATCAAATTCTTCTAATCAGAAGTCAAAGATGCTTGGGAGAATTAATAGTTTTGATGAACAGATAGTATGACTTATTCCGGAATGAGTCATACTATCTGTTCATTTTTTGTGTAAAATCAACAGATAACGTAATACAATTATTTTTCACAACATTGTAATTGTAAGTTTTGCTCTAAGATAACCAAATAAACATCTGTTATCAAGGAAGTTGCCGTTTCCCCGTCTTCTCTGGTCGAAGACCACATTATTTTTATTATCAAAAAGTATGTATTTTTACGTAATGTTTATTTTTAAGTAAACATCTCGGAAAAAACGAACATGTCGGGAAAATGATAACATGCCTTTTCAAGAGAACCAATCGTATTCCGTCACACGATGGCTTGACGCTTTAATTTTTGCAAGCGTCATAAACTGATGCTTTTTTTTTTTGCAAACCCTTTTGCGTAAACATTAACTTATCTTAAATTAGGGGACAAATAAACTGCGCATTTCTCTATTGGTTGCGCCGCATACAGATGGCGGCGATGGGCATATTTATCTTGTGACAGTTACCACTCGAAGGATGCAATTCATTTCGAATTGCTGGAAGCCAAAAATAGAAAACCATAGACTTGCCAAATTAATCCTCCGCGCATTCGCCATCGGCTCACTAGATACCATAACTTATTTATTTACAATTTGAAATAAATAAGTTATGGTATCTAAAAAAAATAAGTTATGGTGTATGAAATGTTGAATGTCGTAGTTGTTGTATGTCGTAGTGTACGTTTTTGCAGTCTCGATATTTGACAATTTTTTGCGAGTGTATTGGTGTGGGTATACAAGCGTAACAGAATAGGCTACATGAAAGAAACAGGATGTCATGACCATCTCGCTGTCACTAATACGTGCACAAGGTCTTTCGTCGCCCGCCTCTCTGTTTCTCTCTATTCAGCCAGCGCCGCCGAATTCGCTTTAACGATGTCGAATTTATTGTTGTTATCATTAATGATATTGACGCCGAAGAGTCCAGCAATTATATCGGCCATGTAAATACATTATTATTCGTGGTGGTGGTAGAGTTACTTTGGGAACACGATAGTCAGACATGGGAACATCTAAAGGTCGCCTTAAGCCCAACAACGCATAATATATTTTTTTCTTGGGTGGATGGGTTTCTATTTTAGGCACTGGCATAAGCATTTGCAATTGGCATTGCTTCACTCATACTTCGCCTTACCACTATTATAAAATTAATTCAAGGGATCTAGTGCTAAAATGCGTTCACAAAGTGCAATTTTATTAGAGCAACATTACGGATTGAATAAACAGAATGCCATGAATTAACAAATTAATTCAATAAATAATTGCCCTTACAGTTTTTTAATTTACAGGTATATATTTAGTTTCATCTTCTGTTAAATTTAAATTCTGATTTTATTCAAATAATTTGTAAACACCGTCACTTGATTAACTCACTAACATTCGCTTAAATTTTTTTTTTTAAACTTAGTGCAATTGTATCTTTTTGTACAGCACTTAAATAACTTCGCAATCCATACGAAAAAAAATGTATTATTTATTTAAAATCATGAATTAAATCGATACAATTGTAAAACATTTTCACTTAATTCGATTTATTAATTATGAGCATGACTATTATTAATTAATGATTGATTGATCGCGTCAATTTTTTATTGTAAATAATATTTATAAAAGCCCACTTTATCGCAAAAGATATTTGCTCCAAAGAATCGCTGTTCCAGAACATTGTCCCCATTCGTTCTGTTACGAAAAAATACGCAAGTTAAACGCACATACGCCCATACGGACATATGAATGCGGCCAATAAGCTCACTTCCTCTCGGATGCAAAAACATATGTCACGTAATTGGGCGAAACGACGAGGATAGGCGCCCCCGATTGGATCCGGTCATATTTATTCATAACCCGGCAAGGCCGCTTGCAAATTGCAGATAGAGTTTGACGTCGCCGTCTCACGCATGTCACATCGTGGAGCCAGTGTGAAGTTCAAACGAGTGAGGAACATGTCCGCATAAGACGTCCTATCTCGTCGACGTCCTGGGCGGTTTTTTAACATTCGGTTGTATAAGCCACGCCTATTGTCTTTAATGTTTTATTTTTTATTTACTGACCTACGTTGTGGTTTGACTACGAGTTCGACTTCCTATTTCACCTTTCGCTTCCATAATTCCATTGTACGTTGGCACTTTATTTTATTTCGCAAAATAAAATTCCAACTTAGAGACCACAACGACAGAAGTCATACACCATTTTCAATCCTACGCACGATCATTTTGCTACCCTACGCAGTTCTACGTACGGCAATCCTACGCACGAAACAGTAGATTCATGAGACCGAATCATTTTTACCAATTAATAACAACAAGTTTAACACCAATGGTAGGAAACCTAGACGCCATTTTTGATTTGAAATTCAATCAAATTGAAGGAGACACGATTTCAATGACCAGGTGGTCCTGGTCATGCTTGTCTGAGTGCTTGGTGAATCATTCAGTTATCCGTCTGTGAAACTAGTTCAAGGCTAACACGAATTATTAATAATCAGCTGAAATTACCTATCGTTTAACAGCTAAGAAATCCATAATTCCGTATTGGCAATTCAATTATTACAATATTCAGTATTCAGTACAAGTGCATACAAAAATACTAGTATAGATAGAGGCCAAAATTGCTATGGAAATTCCACACCATGTGGTACCAGATTGAAATGCGCTAATTAATTACCAATATTTTATTAGTTATTAAGCAGTCTCAATATTTTATTTTTAAATTTACCGTTTCAATGTATTAATTCCATCGTACGCAATTTTTTTTTTAAATGTGACAAATAAATAACTTCTTTATTTTAATCACATCAACAGCTCCACACCCTTCCTCTCCAATGATTTCCCATTGAATTCGCCATTTCCGTACATCCGTTTCCAGCAGTCACCCGATAAGCCATCAATCATCTTGTGCCTAGTGGCCTACACCAAATAGAATGTGAAGAATTGCTTACTTCTAGCAAAACATATTTGTACCTGACTTGGCAACACCCGGAACCAAATGCCAGCCAACAAAATGCAGCAGAAATGATAAAGTATCCTATTCTTTAAACAAATTGTGTAATAAAACAAAGATTAGATCGTCTTATGAAATTCTTGTATGAAATACTACATGTAATATAAAACGCGTCCTTTACATCTACAACGTCGTTTTGTTTATCATTTCACCTTGTGTGGTGTTCTCTTTCATCTTCCAATCGTTCCGGTTCAACGAACTTTGTCTCTATTTTTTATTAGATAAAAATTAATTTTTTTAAAATCGGTGGGATCCGCGACCATTAAGCATTAATGGATAGAAGGTGGCACTGGCAACATGAGTATTGATACGAAAATTGTACATAAATCTATGATGAAATTGCATGAAGTGCGTATACGGAGAATGCAAGTTGTGACCTTTTAATAGTGATCGAGCAGTGACGTAAGGTAAGGGATTATTTGTTAAAATTATTTCGTTGTCATAACGCCATTGCATCATATTTTGCGAAAGTCTATTCTAATTTTTCTGCGTTGTGCTTTCAATCTGGGTTCTTTTTATCGTTGTTCCTGGGTTTCATAATGTTTTTTTATGTGTTTTGAAGTATTTAATTTAAAAAAATATATATTGATACACAACTTTTACAGCGGACTACTGCGGGAAGTCTGACTACAGTACTCGTATAACAACTTGTCGGTGGGATCCGCGACCCGTTAATGGATATAGGGTGGCATATTCAATCAAATCATCAATTCAATCAGTACATTAGCAAATCATTTATTTTACCAATTAAGAATTTGTACATTGTGACAATTAATTTTGTCTATCGTTGGTTACGTAAAATTTTGTATAGCTTATATAAATTGTTGTATTGTTTAGTTAAAACTTTTAACAATTAAAAGCAATAAAAATGTTTTCCCCAGTGAATACAATAAGTTGTATTCCGTTTCATCATTTTGGAAATCTTATTTAAATAACAGTATTTTCGATCCCCTTTCATTTTAGGTTTCTCATCATAGAAATCACAATTTGGAATTTGGACTCGCGCAATCGATGACCTTGTCCTGTCGAAATTTGTCAATATCCTGACTGGTGTACCCGTTCTCCAGCAGCACCTCTCCCGTGTGCTGTCCGATGGTGGGACTGTCCAGCAGCACCTCGGCCGGAGTTCTGCTGAGCTGTGGCGCGGCCTTGGGTTCGTACGCTCCGCTCCTGTTCCTGAAGAACGACTGGCGTGCCGCGTTGTGCGGATGTAGGGGCGCCTCGTTCAGTTCCAGCACGGGGGAGACGCAGGCGTCGGTTCCGTCGAACACGGCCGTCCACTCGTCACGGGTCTTGGTGGCGAACACCTCGGCGAATTTTTGCTTGCCAGACGGTGAATCTGTCTGCTGTATATCATCCGCGTTTAGATTTAGACCTGGTGGTGGATTAGAAAAAAATACGAAACTAGTAAGAAATTGAAATTAACATCGACTAAAACGAGCACATATTAGTATATCCATTCTGGCCGAGTGGTGAGCATGCTCGCTCGCCAACCAGCGGATCTGGGTTCGATTCTCGGTTAGGCAGAAATGGCAAACCACCTCTGTATTCTGCCAAGAAAACTCAGGGGGCTCCTGCCCAAGTCACCATGTGACGGGGGATTTTTTTATTTTTTTTATTACTGATCACTGTAGTGAATATAGGAAAAGTACAGTACTACAGGAAGTTATTGTACCCCTCCTGTTGCTGTGGCAATGTGTGAGGGGCACATTCCAGTACCACAGTATCGAGGGTCGGGGTCCGGAGACGACGCGAAGGACGAACGAAATTCAAAAAGCAATTTATATTCAAATTGTAAAATAGATTGTACCTTATTAGATAGCTACTGGTGACTGTAAATTAAGTTTCGATTTTTATTTGTAGGTCTCAATTTCATCATATTGATTATAATGATATTGTACGGCCGTTTAGTCCAGTCGGTAATGCTTCCGACAATGGTGTGTACAGTCCCGGGTTCGATTCCCGGCAGAGGCTCTCGTTTATTCGATGAGCTTCGGTACTGGTGTCACCCCTGAGCTTCCATTAGGGAGTCCAGAGCTTAGGGGTGGCTATACCAGCTGCCATTCCCCTTCCCTTCCCCTCACATATCTCCATAGAGACACGAGGGTGCAGTAATCCTGTA
>JAUJYS010004166.1:0-12261 GCA_033995665.1 Melogona broelemanni | reverse complement strand
TTATTCGATTCTGTGGTACTGGAATGTGCCCCTCATATATCGCCGCAGCGACGCGAGGGGTACAATAACCTCCTGTTAATAAACTACAGTGATCCGGAATAAAAAATAAATAAAAAATAATCCAAATCTAAATCTGCATCTACAATTTATTTTTTCATTAGGAGGTTTCACCCCCTCTAGTACATATTTAATTCAGCGCTGTCCTGGATTTAAAACTCATAAAGAAAGCTCTGGGACGCCGGTGAAACCAAAAATGTGTGTACTCACTAGGTAGCAATGAAATAAAATCCCTTTGCAGAATGGGTTTGAGATAGGCGTTGACGTGACTGTGCTGGTAGTGACACATGCGTCCCAGGAGAAACTCCACAAACTCCACTTGGTCCTTTTCGCACCACTTCTCGAAGTACTTCATACACACGTCCTTCTCTTTGGGGAACGTCGTCGGCTCCATGCGTCGCAACACTTCCGACAGAGACGTCACTTGTGGCTGCAAAATGAGACCAACCAAACGGGAAATTGATATTTGACAGTGGATTAAGCATATTTGGAGAGCGAACGATACGGCAGGAAATGTATAATCTGACCGGATACAGGTACGCATTTTTTTTAGGTCGTAAAGACCAACGAAAGCACATTGTTACATGGATACAGTGCTGAAAGAAAGAATAATCAGGTGGTGAACTCGCGGCAAAATTAATCTAAATTTTGCAATTCCGAAAAAAAATGTTCTGAAAGTAATAGTCGACGTACCGGTATGGTAATTTCCCACATGTTGTCACAATGATACGGAACGGCAATTACCCCATCTCAATCTAAATCTGATGACCATGTAATGGTATTTTGGCTAATGTCTACTATTGCTGTTTGATGTATGCGTTCTACAGCTGATAAATTAAATTTCCGCACTATCAGGCAAATGAATGAAACATCATTTGTTATGCACTCGGTATTCATTTCAGCGCCCTCCTGCACTTTATAAATTATTGTTCCGAAGTTGACAGGATTTAAATACAGGATTAACTAACTTAATATACTCAAAATTGTAAAAACTAAGTTCGATACCACGTAAGACTTTCCATCAGCGCAGTCCAAAAATCGATGTACAATCATAATCACAGAAAAATGTTAACAAAAAGCAATGTGTAACTAGTTACTTGCTACAGTTGTTATTTGGCAGTGTCAAGTTGCAAAGCAATTTTTGACTTTGAACATTCTAAATGACTGTTGGTCGCGAAAATAAAGGTTCTGAGTGAAAACTCTCATACTACAAACAAAACAAAAACAAAAAAATGAGAAAGATAAAAACGTGGAAAGGAAATGCAGATAATTTTTGTGTGCAAAAAGTAAGCCTCCGTGACGCAAGCGTTCCCAAACTAAACTGAAAATCTCATATTACCCACGAAAAATTATCTCGAAAATCGGAGCAAGATATAGATTACTGCCCTGCGGCGCATTTATACTCAGTGTTAACGAGATATCGGTTAGTCCTCGACCGAAAGGATCTCTCAACCGAAACAGCAGTTCAAACCAGGTCAGCAAGACGCCAAATTGGGTCAATTAAGTTCACCTTTTGTCCTGCGCTCACTGGCGCATAGGCCGACACACAACCCAACCGTACACAAAAACTCCGCAACAGTCATTTAAATGCCGAAACACATCGCAGGACCAGAAAAACGCTAAAGTTGACAAGACAATAAAAACTGGATCCGAAAAAAACGAATCCACAAAAGCTAGTTGTTTCGTATCCTGACAAAATAAGATTGGAAGGGAAAAAATAGTGCCTACAAGTTTTGCTTGGGAACAACCGGAGGATCCGAGATCAATAACTCCAACAATAATATTGGCATTGTGCGAGGTCAATAATGGCCAATGAACCATTTCCGTGGTTCATGGCCCTACGCGATACGAACAAGGGCCAGAACCTCGTCTCCCCGCCTGGCAACAGATTTGCTTGATTTTTTTTTGTAACCAGGACACCAGTGAGGTCGGTCAATAACCTTTCTCATACTTAGGGCAGTTTTGTATTCAGAAATTCAGGTCCCCAAACTCTAAATGAATCTCCCCAGAACAGAAAAGTAAGGTCCCTTTCCCTCACAAATCGCACTTCCGTGTACGTCATGATGACAACCCCCCCCTATAAGCAAACATTAAAATCGCATCACAACCCTTGAGCAGCTAGAATCACGTAAGATCTGCTCACCTAAGAATTGGTTCAAGTGACTGGTTTCACCAGAATTGCTGTAGACTTCTGGCAGAGTTAAGCTAGCAATTCGGTTGATCGAGTAACCAAAGTTTGGGTGCTGGCAGCCTCGGCCCGAGACGACCTCGATAAAAAATGGCGAAAATGCTGGTTTGGGTCCTAGACGGGCGGCTGGGTTTTGCCATATTTTTCGTGCGCGGGAGTAGAGGGAGGCCCGCGCCCGAATCAGAAACGAAACAGAGGTACTCACCTGTCCGCATTTTGACGGATCCACCGCGATGTTCTCGGTCTCCATCTCCAAATTTTATTGGAGAAATGGAAAAAGGCGACAAGAAAATACACTCGTTGCGCACAGCCAGAAAGTAGACAGGAAGTTGGAATTGAAGATGAACTACGTCAGTGTGGGTCAATCAAAAAGCAACCAAATCCCGTTGGCTATGTGAGGTTGCCGCATTCAAGATAGGGCTGCGTGTGTATTACTCCGGCTAGATTATTTCAATGAATGGACGTTTCTCCCAAAATATAGACGCACCCCCAACTCGATTGCTATCGTCTCGCTCTGGTAAATAAGATAAAAAATTGACCAAGCATCTACAAAGTACTAAAAGTCAGATGGAACAGAATATGCGAAACCACAAAAAACCATTTGTTCGCCCATTTCTGCTCATTCATTTGATTGAAAATTGACAATTTGGTGTATAAAATTATTAATTAATTTTGCGTTTGAAACATTTTGGTTTGCCCTCGCGTGACCGATCATCTACGGTCTAGCCGGAGAATAGAACATGCCTGTGATTCGTCAATCCTGTCATGTGACTGCTCCGGATTCGTGCTGTCTTCGATTTCCCGCGCGCCTTTTTGCGCAGCATAATTTCTATTGGTATTGCCAATTATTCCCCAATCATTCTACGAGATAATTTTTATGATTTTATAACATTTCAGCTCAGAACGTTGACTTGCACTTTCAATATTTAGAATCTGAGTTACCATTTACTATTTATAAAAATAATATAAAGAACACTTTATGACAATTTAATTGCTAAAGATGGTTTTGTTAGAAATATCGTCCTAACTTGGTCATCAGAAACTTTGGAAAATCATCATGAAGGGATGCGGTGAAAATTCGATGTCGATTGAAATCGGGATGCGTTAGATTTAAGTGTTTCCACAAACCGCATTATGAAGACTTTGAACGAACATATATTAACGCTCCCCAACTTAAATTACCTTCGGTGAACTGAACTGCACATACGAATGTGGTCATTGAGCATGGGAATTAAATGAACAATCGCTTCGGAATCGGAAATCAATGACAACAAATCCATGATGGACTGTCATTAAAAAACCCACCAATCGTTTTTTTAATCTTCGCCGCGCTCAAAAATGTTCATGCTTCTGATAAAATGGGGAGGAAAGGAATTCACA
This sequence comes from Melogona broelemanni, assembly GCA_033995665.1. Taxonomy (NCBI): domain Eukaryota; kingdom Metazoa; phylum Arthropoda; class Diplopoda; order Chordeumatida; family Chordeumatidae; genus Melogona; species Melogona broelemanni. The sequence goes on along the minus strand of JAUJYS010004166.1, from coordinate 8,636 downwards.
ATCACGGACATCACCGAGAACGATACCATCTTGGACCTGAAGAAAGCTATTTACAAGGAAACAAAAGTGCTGCCCGAAAGGCAGAAACTGCTGGGGCTGAAACTAAAGGGTTGGTTTGGCTTTTTTTTTTGTCTTCCTTCTAATCCCGTGACAGATTTCAGGGCATATTCCTATAGATCAAAATTAACGAATAAACAAACGATTTAACGAACTGGAGAGAAACAGTGGACAGCTCTTCTGCCCTGAAACTGACATGTCATCACGGCGTACAAGAAGACTCTTGTGACCCTTTGTGTTCGGGATAATCCAGCAAAACCAGTTGCTTTGCGTTTTAAAGACCAGACATAATATTTCAATTTACACATCCTTTTCGTGTGATGATATATTATTGTCCATTTCAGTTTGTTAAGTGTTTCGAGGGGATCAATATTTACAGTATAAATTTCGGTAATGTTATCACCGAACGACGCGTGAACCGCCATTTTGTCCATACCCAGATAAACCTGTGACAGCGCAGCCGATTACTCTAACCGTCATTATGCCAACACGACTAAATAATAATTTTCTATATGCGTCTGTTTATCCAATATATTTTAGGCAAACCGGCTCCAGATGATTCTCAACTGAAAGTCATGAAACTCAAATCGGGAACAAAAGTGAGCGCCTTTCATTTGCACACTGAAAATAATAGTCTCAAATTAAAATGTTGGCAACTTGTATTAAATGGTTTTCGTCGTTTTATCTAGGTGATGATGATCGGATCGAGGGAAGAAGAGATTCAGGACGTTATGAAGACTCCATGGTATTTTTAATAAAGAGTTATATTAATTGGATATTAAAGTGAATGACAGCAGAAACTGTGCAATACTTTGACTGTATGTAAATGTATGTGCTGATAGTGAAAGAAATTGTTAATTTTATTTAGTTTTTAATTGGAGAAACTGTATTATTGTTTAACAGTGACCTGCCCGAGGTGCTCAACGACTTCGATATCGAAGATGAGGACGTGCAGACAGAGAACCGCGAGGAGTTTGTGGCCAAAGTCGAGAAGCGGATACGCGAGTACACGGTCAACATCATCAACGAGCCGCGACCCGGAAAAAAGTTGCTGGTGCTCGATATCGACTACACCATATTCGGCGAGTTAACTCATTGATTATTCTGAATCGCGAAATGAGACGCGCGTTTTTATCTGGCATGGCAGTCTTGTTCGCAAACCCGCTCAACCGTTCTGCCAATGGCTAACCAGAATGTTTCTTTCCAAATTTCCTCTCAGATCACTGTTCCACAGCACACTGCGCTTCCGAACTGATGCGACCGTACCTGCACGAGTTTCTCACCTCTGCCTACGAAGACTACGACATTGCCATTTGGTGTAAGTTGTCAGTATTGGGTTCCAGTTCCTAGGAATGGAACTTCTCAGTTCCGTTCCTACCCAACACGGCAGAGAACGACGATATTCACTTTTTTTTTTTGTTTATTCAGCTGCGACCAGCATGAAGTGGATCGAAGTGAAACTGCGGGAACTGGGCGTGACAGCTAACGAGAACTACAAGATCGCCTTCTACATGGACAGCGCCGCCATGATCAGCGTCTTCACGCCCAAGTACGGGCTGGTCGATGTGAGTTACTGGCGAGTCGCTACTTTGGAGGTGGCCTGGACGGTGTTTGGTCGCGGGACGTGCGGGTGACAACGCCCAATCATTAGAAGTTTAAACTTTCTCTCCATATCAAGGTCAAACCTTTGGGAGTCATCTGGGGAAAGTTCACTCAGTACAGCCAGGCCAATACCATCATGTTTGACGATTTGAGGAGGAATTTTCTCATGAACCCGCAGAACGGACTCAAGGTAGGAACATCCGAACTTTGAACCCTTTTTCTATTGGATGTTTGCACCGTAGCTTGTTCATGCACTCTTGGTTGGCATCCGGTGAAGCAAGACAATAAACTGTAGACAGAGGGCAATGGATTTGATTCGGTGCGCCATACCCCTCCTGGTCTCAAGAGTCTGCGCTATTTTAATAACATTTTCAATCTTGCTTTTGGAATGGAGAAAATCTGTGCCGACTTTTTAAAGCGGTATAGTACAAAAGAAATAAAACTGGTCACATTTAACGATTTGTTTTGTTGCTAGATTCGCCCATTCAAAAAAGCCCATCTCAATAGAGGAAAGGATAACGAGCTATTGAAACTGGCGAAATACCTGAAAGCGATTGCCAAATTGGAGGATCTCAGCAAACTGAACCACAAACACTGGGAAAGGTGAGCGAGATACAGAAGCGCTGAGTTCGTGTTGATATTGCTAATGGTCCAATCCTAAATTTTTAATTTTTTCATAATTTTTCTTGATTCAGGTACGAAGACGACGATTGATTTTTTTTATAATTTGTTTGCATTGAAGTGTGAAGCTAATAAAATGAATTTGTAGTTATTTTTTGAAAACTGGAATTCTTGTCTACTGTTGTGCTAATTAAAACATTTCCGCATTACAACCAGCATTTGTAATCAAAAATGTCAATGTGATGACCACACAATCTCAATGATTCGAAGTTGTAAAATCCAGAAGTATGATGAAAATTTCAATTTTATTCTGTGAATAATATAACATGTCTGGCTTGTTGTACACAGCAAGTTTCTTGAGATTTTCATATACATGCTGTACAAAATAATTCAATGAGCCCGTAATAATAAAAGATAAAAAGCACAGCCGAGCAAAAAATTTCTCCCCCCTACAAATGTGTGTAAGGGCGTGCACTAGTTCGTGGCTGGGGCAGTGTAACGCGGAAGCCCTTCCAAGACTACCTCTCGTTCCCTCATATACCCCCTCCTAACACTGGGATCTCCTGACTCTGAATTTAAACGGCCCGAAATGCTTGGCCGTTCCGTTTCGCACCGGACGACTGGAAACTCAATCCGCAGTCGCAAATCAACCCCCCCCCCAGAGGAAAAATTTATAATTTTTCCTCCCCATCCGCCAATTGTAAATAATTTCTTTCCCAGTTCTCTGCGCCACGAATCATTGCGATCAATCTAAAATTCTTTGAGTCATGCAAATTACACCGAATAAATCTTTAAAATATATTTTTGTTTCTCGTCTACACACCGATTTTCTCTTTTAGAAAGGGATATTTCGGGAGGGGGGGACGAGTGTCTTCACCGGTTGTTCTTCCCCCACCCTCAAGTATAAATTCATCGACGAATGTAAAAATGCAAGCAAATTTGTAAATTTGAGCCGATATATCAACGTGGATGCTTATTCAAATTCCAGGTCCGAGTGACCTTATCGCCTCTTAACCTTAACATCTCGTTTTACACCATTCTCTTTCTATCTCCCACCTAGAGTATCTTAGCGAGGCCCCCACCCCCTACCAAACAGATGTAAAAAATAAAAAAATAAGCTAGAATAGCTCTCTAATACCAAAAGAAAAGAAAACTATCGCTAGTCATATAAATTGGACAACTGAAAGTGGCGATGTCCATAGGGGGCGCGCGCGCGCAACTAAGGGGATGCGGAGAAGTGTCGACGTCGCGGTCTGGCACCACACCTAACTACAGCCAAGCATGGTCTTCTTGCGAATGACGATGTTCTTAAGGTTAACGTGAACCTTTTCCTTGTTGGCCACGGGCACCGAATCCCAGCAGAACCTGGTGGGGGAGCAAAGAGACGAGGCGTTAGTAAACCGGACGATTTACTGGAGTGGAACGACTGTTGGCTGATGAGAATAAATCTGGTTTATTATACCTTTTGAAAGCTTCCACCTCGCGATCCATTTCATCCAACTCGCCGTTCTCCAGATCGATGTCTCGAGGCACAAAAATGTCGTCTGGAAGGGAAGCTAAAGTTGTATTAGGTCATCAACAAAGTTCTCGAATAGTATTCGCTTATCTCAAACGGGGGGCGTTTGGCTTTCGACAACGCGATAGGCATTCAGCGCAGCGCCTGCGAAGCAGATCGCTGGCGAAATTTTGGACGAAAGGTTTGATCGCGCTCAAGCAAAACAACGCTTCGACATGGGCATTATAAAAGGGGAAACATCGTCACTTACCAATGACATTCTCTGTGTTGGACGCGGCAGGTTGCTTCTGGCCGTGCTTGCTCCTGCCGTTGGTCATGGCCCGTTGGCCAGGAGACGCATTGGATTCCCTCGGCGCTGCCGGCACGCTGCTACTGCTGCTGTTGGTGCTACCCTGGTGGCTAATCCGGCTGCCGTCCGTCACCAGTTTGACCGTCGCCTGGCACGCCACCTCGCTGCCAACCATGGAGGAATTGCCGACCACCCGGCTCTTCAGTTTGGTGGGCGAGGGTGTGGCCACCGTCGACCGGAAGTCATTCGATGACACTCCGTTCATGTACGCCGACGAGCCTGAGCCTGAGGAGGACCACAAACAAAATTAAAACTCACAATTTTTATTAATTGTTAATTTTAAATTTAACAACGCCACCGAAGCTGCTAAATACGAAACAATTTTATAAAATACATAGTACTTTAAATCAGATTTGATTTCCTTTTGACGTATTGATTAAATCGAAAATAAGAATTATACAATTAGTCATAGGAACAATATATGAGAGGTGGAGAACGGGGAAATTCTAAAGCAGATCTTTTGTACCGCGTAATCATTTAATACTAAATGTTTATTCCGGTAAAATAAGAGAAAAACAAATTTTTTAACCAGCTCCAACACACGGACAAAGTGAATTCCATTAATAGGGAAGGGACTCACCAACTTTGTCGCCGCCACCGCTACCGCCACCTGCCGACTTGTTGCTAAACAGCAGAGTGTTTCTCTTATGCGAACCGTTCACCTCCGTGGCGGTCACGGCAGCGATGGCGGCACTGGCAGATCCGTTCGTCGTCCGCTGAGCGACGGTGGGAGCAGCCGCAACGTGAGCTGTTCCCGAACTCTGTTGCTGCTGCTGACCACGAATCGCCGCTCGAGGTTTCTCAGACCGATGATCACCGCTCCCGTCCACCACGCTCGTCACGGCGGCGTTGCGCGGAGAGGGAGTGTTGCGCTTACTGTGCGCCACGGACAGCTGACTCACTGATGGCGCCTTCTGCTGATCACCGTTGGAACTGATGGACGATTCGGAAGTGGCGGTGGTGGTGGAGGTTGGTACAGGTGAGCTGGAACTCGCTGGCTGTTGACTAGCTTTTCGTTTCTTTTTGAGGTTGGTCGCTGAGGTGGTCTTGTCCTGCGGTGGGGGTGGGGCCGGGCAGGGCGCAGTCTTGGCCAGGCTAGGAGCAACCGCCTTGGCTGAACAAGACTGCGCTTGCTGTTGCTGGTGGACGCGCGGGGTAGGCGTGGGTGCTGCGGCCGGAACGCTGGGCTTGGTGACGGGGGCACGGGGTTCACGGGGATCGGAAGTGGCCTTGGTGGTGGTGGTGGTGGTGGTGTTGGAGGATGCCGTTGCCGTGATGGAGTTCACCTGGGTGAGGCAGACAAGATTTGATAAACGATTAAAATGTTAGACTCTGGCTATACTGGTGAACTCTTGGGCTCACTCAATGATAACTTTAATTTACAAAATATGCAAAGATTACAATATTGTTTATTGTCATTAAATAATGACAATAAACAATCTTGAATCGGAATCGAAGAAAACCGGATCGACTATGGTCACGTTTCGGTGTACGTTGCTTACTGATAAATAATGAATCATTAGCAATAAATAATTAATCATTAATAATAAATAATTAAATTACCGAGAAATAATGAATCAATCTTCTGTTCAACTAAATTCAATTAGTTTGTTATTTAATTTTTTAGTTTAATTTATTATTTTTTTTAAATAATAAATCAGTCTGGTATTTCTTTTTTTTTGTTAGTTCAATAAATAGTTTTTGACAGAATCGTTTCGAAAATAAAGTGTCTTTTATTTTTTTAACCTGACAAAGGTTCTAACAAACGTTTTCTGTCTCAAAAGTCCAACTGTACCCGACATGGTACGGGTACGCGTCCCCCTGCTTTACTTCCATTCCAAAGGAAAGCGCGCGTATAAAAGGCACCAAAAATAATCCGGTTAAAACAGTAAACTAATCAGACAACAGAGGACAAAAATCTTACCTGCACGTTACTAGCAGCGCCCCTGTCGGCCGCTGCCGGCGTCGCCGCCGCCTTACCCGCCCTGCCCTTCGTCTGCGACTCTACCGCTGGAACCGACTGTTTGGTGGCCACCAGAGCCGTTGGATCGCCCCTGGACTTCGCCTTGGGCGCAGGCAGAACCGTCGACGTAGAAGCGGGGACCGGCCGGATGGGCGAGGCGACCGAGGGTGGTGGCGCCACCTTTCGGACGATGGGCGCCGACGGAACGTTCGAGCAGGAGGCAGTCAGGGTCTTGGTGTCGACGAGGGCAGCAGCGGGGGTGTCTCGTCCGCCGCTAGCCGCGGTCTCGTGCCTCGCCGTGCCGGGGGCGATCTTGGGCGAGCCGCGTCGCTCGTGTCGGTGTCCGCTTGGTGATGCCGCTGCAGCTGCTTCCCAGTAGAACGCCTCGTTCTGGCAGCAGGTGGTGTCCGATGAGTAACCCTTGTCGCTGGTGCCTTTTAGCGACGAAGATTTGCTTTCCGCCTAAATGACAAAATTAAAGCAAGGTTTAAGCATCGGCAATTTGATCAATGCTAGACAAACCGAAATACATGTATATCTTATTACATATACTCAGTATATGTTAACATGTCGAAAATAATTTGCTGAGCGAAATATTGATTATTAAAACAAAAAATCGTACAGGGTCCAAGTGCGCTGATAATAATTGCACGAAACTTCTAAGCCATTGAAATATTTTATCAGTAATCACAATTTAAAAATTAATAATAATTACCATGTAGTAATTTTTTTACAAGCGATTTATTCTTTTACAAGAGCGCCACGTTTTTAACGAACAATTCGGAGAAAACATATTCGAAAGCTCAGGTTCAATTGCGGTGGAGGGATATTGCAGGATTCCTACTTACCGGGAAGGTCAAGGAAGGTTAGGGAAAATGGATTTTGGTCAGGAGTGTCTGGAAAAGTCAGGGAAATTTCTGAAAAAATTAGAACGTTTACTTTCGCGAATTTTTTTGTAGATTTTATACTTTTTTGAACACTTTCTTTGTATATTTCTTTGGACACTTTAGTTTATGGCGAGTTCTTTATTGTATGAGTTATTATTATTTTTAATTCGTGTTCTACGCGGTCATTTTATATTTTTACAATTTTTAAGAGATTATTTCAATAGAACTAGTCCTTGTCTGGAAGAAAGTCAGGAGACTACAATTTTTTCTAATTAAAGTCAGGAATTTTTTTAAGAATAAAAGTCAGGATAAAGAATTTTTGGTGCCGTAAGGAATTTTCTTAATTTTAAGCAAGGAAAGTCTCGAAGGCCGATTTTAAGTTTTCCAAGACGAACCCTTCATTGTCATGGCATCAGCGCTCACTTTTTTAGGTTTCTTGGCGTTCTTCTTGTTGAGTTTGACCAGCGAGGCGGACGTGAGTTTGGCTGCCGCCGCCGCCGCCACTGCCGCTGCAGCTGCAGCATCGCTTCGCTCCTTCTTGTCACCGTTGATGAAGTTGATGAGCGAGTCGATGTCCCGCCGGTCCTCCAAGGGTTCCTTGTGCATCCCGCCCAGGATGTTCATGCTGTTCTTACAGTCCATCTAATGATGACGCACCAACAAATCGTTACAACACTCTCAATTTAAACTCAAATAAAACATCTCAATTTAAACAAAAAATTCTTCAAATTAAACAGGCCTGAAACTTAACAAATAAGAGACCGCGCACGACTTTACACATATTCACAACCAATTGAATTAGAAAAACGCTTGAAAAGTAAATAGAGATGATTTTGAAACAAAGCCAGGTAGAAAAAAAATGAAAGAAGAAATCAAATTTCATACCTTTTTCTTGCTCAACCTCATCCTCAGTTTGTCCCTCATTTCTGTATAGTTTCTACTCATCTGCGGCAGCGAAGCCTGTGGATCGACAGAAAACTGCATCAGCGATCAATTATTAATTTTTTAGAAGCCAGAAGCAGTAGCCAGCAACACACAATAACACGAGCACATCGTGATCTCCTCGTTGGAATGGGGGGTGCAATATATTTTTGACGAATAAGTATCGTCATATTGCTTATACCGGTACGAATCCCCACAGCCGATGAAAATAAACGACACTCACCACGTCGTGGCCGAAGACCTCGCAGTAGCAGCAATCGCAGTGCTTGCTGTCCTTCTGATTGGATGTGGAGGTGGACGAGCTCTGTTCCGAACACGTATCGTCCAGGCTCTCCTCCGGATCGCCCGAGTAGCTGTCCGTGTCCTGGTTGGGACAGGACGAACCGTGCAAGCCGCCATCTGGTAGACATAGGCAAGAGTCGGAGATGCCTGCCCGGGGATAGGATCCAACAGTAATTTTGGTTCAGTAACAAACAGTTTTTAAAAGTAACTGAAAAGATCCTCGTTACTCATCCACACACTTAATCAGACACTTTAACACACAAGGACACTCGCACAGGCGCGCGCGTAATCAGAGGTTTGCTCGAAAAAAGAGCAGCTTGTTGTCAAATATGTTTCTCAATACGGCCCCCGTGGTACAGTGGCTATAGTCATAGACTACTAAGCGGGTGGTCCCGGGTTCGATTCCCGGCAGAAGCA
>JAUJYS010004165.1:0-12263 GCA_033995665.1 Melogona broelemanni | reverse complement strand
GAGGCGCGCGATCTAGTTGCGCGCGATCTAACTACTGCCTCCTATCTAGTTGCGCGCGATCTAGTGACGGTATACCGTACCGGGGGGAGGGGAGGGGGAAGTTTGGGGAAAATGACTAATGTCGTGTGCGCGTGTGTACAGTAATCAGGGACTAGAAGGGGTAACATTTTGTTTCGGGCCTGTACCAACTCTGCGGGAGAGGTATTGAGGGATAGACCACGAGGAGGCTGGACACTTTTTCTTCATTAATGGGGGCGAGTCATTCAACATATCCGGCATTTGGCAACACTGACGTGCGTTTTGTGGAGTGGAGTCTTCTCTGCTGCATGTGTGTGACTAGAGATCATCGTAAAGATTTTTGCCCCCCGTGTGGGACAAAAGTGACAAACTGATCCAAAAGATGACCGGGGCTGATCCAAAGGGTTGACCGGTCAGCCCTCCGAAGTGTGCCACTTATGTGGCCATAGGCCAGAAGGAGGAGGCACTCCCATGTTGTCTTATAATTTTTATTTTTTAACAATCATTTTTTGTGAAAACGAAGTTATACATCAACCTACACGAATGACTATACGCAAAGCTTTAAGTTAAAAACGCGAGCTATACACAAATATCTACCATGCATGATCATAAACATTAGCCGTAACATCATTCATGAAGCAGATCAATATACAGAAACATCAGCGAAGTATAGTAAAATAAAATGTCATATGAGATTAAAAATCGACACAATGGCCCAGTCCTGTGTTTAAGGTAAAAAAAAAACACCAATAGTATGACCCATGGCTGGGGTCAAATGACTAGTCAAGGACGAAAATGTCCAACTTTTCAATGACTATAATTATATTTACCACAATTTACAACCCCTCCCCCAGGGATGGGGACCTGATAATTTGACCTTGGTAGGAATGTTTCAAGTGAAAATAATCCAAATGCATGAAGAGTAAAGGTTTATGCGATAGTCATTTTTACGTATTGCACAATCGAACTGTCATAAGAAATTAACCAGGTTACAAAAGGAATTAGAAGAAATATTTGAAGGGCGATAAAGCCTGCAGCTATAGAACAAAACGTGAAATAATCCTTTTGTATACTGGATGGCACTTCCAAATACAGTTATCAAGCATAACAAAAATATATTTTGAAGATTCGGATCGCCGCTTGAGTATCGGTTAAAAATACGTTAGAGTCGCTCACTTGACTTGACACTAAGCTTGACAGTACCATCCGGCTTGACTTTTGACTAGCGTGTTAGATCCTACTAACACGCTACTAACAGTGCGGTCAAAGTCACTTTTCTTCTGCGAACGCACCTCTCAACCAAGTCAGACTAACGTGAACTTAAGCCCTTCACCCACACACGTGTGACTAAAGTGTCTCGACACTTATAAGTTTGTGCCCATCCCCCGCCACGTTCGAAATTCGACGTATTTCCGATGACGTCAGTCCGTGAAACGGCGCTCTGGTATGCGGGGAATCCGAGCCGCGTGTACCGGGATCGTGTGTTTGCGACTTCGGCCGCGTTTCCCCCCGCACCTTTCGGGCGAGGTGAAGTTACGAGACATCTGCACGCACTTTTTGAGAGTGTGCGTGTCCCAAATGGTTCCTTACGAAACGTTACTTTTTAAAAGTTATTTTTTTTTGTTCCTTTTCCATTGTTGTTTCAGAAGTTGCAAACTGGATGGACGGCCTTATTTTTATTGTGCTTTACGAGACTACGTCCAAAATGACGTCACGGGGAATATCCCGGGTTCGGTCCCCGGCTCTGGCTCTGGCTTTCGTCATTCGATAACGGGGTACTATTGAATATGTGCACTTCCATGCAATGCTCTCTAAAGGGGATTTAGAGGGGGTACAGTATCACCTGTTGTGCTATTCACTACAGTATAGTGATGACAATAATCGATTTACAAACAATTTTTTTTTTCCTTTTTCTTTTTTTTTAAATCACCGTAGTGCCGAATGTGTAGATTGTGAGGAGCAGGGAAGGGATGGGGAATGGCAGCTGGAATAGCCAGGCTGCAGGATCCACCCCTAAGCTCTATACTCCCTAATGGAAGCTCAGGGGTGACGCCAGCACCCCAGGCTAACGAAAGCCTGCGCCGGGAATCGAACCCGGGACCGTCCGCTTCGTAGTATGTTGTCATACCCACTGAGCCATCGGTACGTACCTATCAATTATTTGCTTGTGACGGCGTCATCTAATGAGTAACTAATGCTTTAAAATCCTTGCACACAAATGACTCAATGGCGTCTGTGTGGGTAAACTAGTGGGATTTTACCTCGATGGTTTTTCAATGAAAATACCATCGAAATTCAATTCGATTCGATTCGATTTCATTGAAAAATCAGACTAGTATCAGAAAACCAGACTAGTATCAGAAATACCAGAAAGTCAGACTAGTATATTGTCAAAAAATGAACTCTGTCTGCTGCGGCAAATTGAAAGCAAAGGTTAAATTCCGCTTCTATTTTTCCCTGACAAACTGGCCGATGACGTTCAGGATCACTGCTAACGAGATTACGAAATATTGTAAAAATGTGTCACTTTCATAAAAAATTGTCATATCAGCAGGAGGGATACAGAATCTCCTGTAGGGCTCGGCAGTGGTTATCACAATAAAATGTAATTAAATAATTGTGTTGGTGTTTTTTCCCCCCGACCTTTAGTCCGAAGACAAGCGTTCGCCCCAAGACCGCAAAGAAGAGTCTGAACCTCAGTCAGAATTTCACAAAGTTTTTGCCAAGGTGCGGGCAAAGGTGGACTCTCAGTGATCCGGAAGTGGGCGGCTTAGATTGGGCCACGAAACGCCAGTGTACATATTATTTCCGATGCAGAGACAGTCACTTCAAACGGAAACCGTTTCGGCGCAATGCGCCTCACCTTGTCGAAATGCAATATGTTATGAAAGTTTCCAAAATGAAATATCAATATTTTCTCCCGCTGTGACAAATGTGGCTATGTTCTGAAACGTAAATAGGTTATTTTAAGCCGTTATAACAATGATAACCGATCCGAGTCGATCAATAACATCTTGCATAAGTAAATTCCTAAACAAACCGATATGAACAACAGTATTTAAATTTTTTATTAGCCACAACTTCAAAGAATGAAAGCATAAGGGTCAATTAAGATCTTAAATATTGTTAATGTTAATGTCAATTGAGATCTTAAACGCTAATAATTTTGATGTATTGATTGTTTTCTCAATCTCAATATGGAACTCATAATTTAAAAAAATTCATAAGTTTAAAAAATAAATTGTTTTGGAAAAAGAAAAGTCAGAAGTTGTCACATTTAGGCTGCGTCTAAATTTTCTTGTTGTTAATCTTGTGGCGAGTTTTAGTCAACATTTAATCTTTATATATTTGAGATGTTCGCCTTTAAAAATGATATTCAAGGAGCGTAACTATTATGGCTACTTTGTGCTCGAATTCAGGTGCAGTCTAAATGTGTATGGACGGTGCCCCCTATTGCATTCCGCCAACTATTTGATACATGCATAGCATGGCTTTTGCTTGAATTCCCTTTTGCTTTGAAGATTTTGTCTCTTCCGTCGAGTTTGCGCTACACATTTTTATTGTAGGTCGTTTTCGGTGTGATTCCACGTACACTTGAGGCTCCGACGATGTACTATGACTAATTGATGTGTGTATATTTTTGGTCCTTTGCAAAGTCTGTAAAAGGTGTGAATCTTAGCATATCTGCGTTGGTGTCTCCAGTATATATAGCCTACTATTTTTTGTATATTATTTTAATATAAAAAACACATTATCCTAAATAATCTCATTCCCAGACTTGATATCACCGACCTGTAAACCTGCCTTCAACGCTATGAAAGTGGCACAGTTGCACGACGATAATGTCCAAAATAATAATTTGAAATTGTCCCGGTATACATCAGCATTGACAAACACACTGCCAAGGCACATAGTCCATACGAAACTTCGCAATCAAAAAAACAATACGATTGGATAGGACCAATTATCCAAATTAAGTCCAATACTGTTTAAGGTCTTTCTCAAATTCAATTACTATTTTGGATAGATATTGTGTATGTATTGCTCGAGAGTTGAAAGTTCTTCGCAGTGGCCTCCACAAAGTCTCAGGACTTTTCCTATATTTGCCTTAAAATAGAACCGTACAATACTGAAATTCTCTTTAAGTCTCGGGCTAGTGTGTGCACGCTTATTGTTTTATAGCCTTCAGGGTGTCAATAAAATAGAATAGTATGAATGCAAAGCGAACGTATGGGTCTACGCACAAACAACGTTCATGCAGGATTATTTATTAACGAGGTAATGGCGCACATAATTAAGCAGTCTTATTTTGACTTGTACGTTTAAATATACTCTTAGTGTATTTTTTTCATTGGCCTTTCTCAAGTATTATTACCTCGTGACGCATGAATGTTTTTTGTGTGGTTCCCGGTGTGTTGCCACCCCAGAAGCTCTGAATTTTAACGGGATAAAAAATGTAAATATATATGTGTATAAAAATAAATACAATACTTAATAGATTTAAGTTTCACCTTTTTTATATCAAAAATGTTTCGTGATTTGAAACGCACAAGTCGACACAAACAATTAACGTTGTGACTCATTCGTATGAATATATACAATAACAAATACATGATTTCGGGAAGTCTATTTCTAATAAAAAAACTTAATAGTGAGTTAATTTTTAAAGTCGATTTTCCTGACCGTCCGTACTGGTGATGTCAATTAGATTTGACCGATTTCAGCTCTTGATATTCGTATGTTTCAGTGTTGTTGGAAGCACAGCAAGGTTCTGTTCTTTCAGCTAGTTGGAATTAAAAAAGATAACCTGAAATTAATGGGATAGGGTCACCCGAACTTAAATCTAAATTTTAAAAAAGTGCCACCAAAAAAAAACTTACTTTATTTTAATTTATTTAATTAAAATACTGGAACAGAAAAATAATAAAATGACATCGAACCACTAAAAAACGCGATAATACAAGTACCTCAAAATAATATTAAAAGATATTTACGACTACAGATTTTGCACTTCCGTCTTTTGTTATTTTGTACAACATGCACAGTGTATGTTCGACTATCAAGGGCAGTAGTAGTTTACCTTAGCGTGCGTGTAAATGATCACGCCACCGAACGTCAACAGAATTCCCAAGATCTGGTTGATGTGTATTAAATCTTGGAACAGAAGATAACCGCCTATCAAAGTAAGGCAAAATTTCAAGTGCCCCACCATATTATATCTGTTTGGGTTTCATTAAAGCGGTATAACTGATGGTAAATGAACAATCAATATCGTGTGAAAAAAAACGTCTTTCACCGCACCATCCTATTGAGATTTTGATTTTGATTGATTGCAAAGGATACGTGATGGCCGAGGTGTTGCCAATGATCCAGTAAATGGACAGGTTGACAGAGAAGGCAACCAAACCGGAACAGCACACCATTAACTGAAAATAAAAAGAGATTTTCAGAGAGTTGGTAAAAATATTTAAAATATTGATTAGACTGAATTAAAAAAATACATTTATTAATTGTTTATAGACTACAAATTAAATTAATTTTTTCCTACTCATCTCGGCCAAGTTTCTTGGCACTATTAAGTTTTTCCGCACAAATTAGAGATTGAAAACTTGACGTCAAACCCAGACTTGAAGTTGAAAATTTGATGGCAGACTAAAGATGGGAAAGCACACATAAAACCGACTCTGCTTGCCACGCCCACTAGTGACGTCGTTTACGTACCATGTCTTGTACAGACCAAGCGTGGGAAAAGATGCCCCTCGCGCCCCACATGGGCTCGAATATGGGAACCAGCACCAACAGAAAAGCCGCCGAAATTGGAGCCTGGTAGTAGAGGAGTTGCATCGCGTTGACCTGGAACTCTCTCTGCTTTTCTCCGACCCACTTTCGTGATCAAATTTCGAAAATAAATCAAATCGTTAACCACGATGGCACTTCATCTGGTACGTCTCGTCCATTACATTTCACGATTACGATTATTGAGAATTGATCATTTACCACTTGGTACACGGACGTTATTAGAACGCCCAACAAGGCGTACACGGTTCCGACCATGTTGAATTTGATGTCGAACATGAAATTAAGAACAACGCCCAATATGATAAGGACCTGAAATTATAAATTGGATAAAAGTGTTACCAAGGTTTTTAGAGCACGCCTGCTTTGTCGCAAAACTGTAGCAAGAAATAATATGTGGAGGATGGGGAATGACAGCGGGTATAGTCCGCCTGCCTTGGTGCCTAGCCTCTGTCGAGACACCAGCTTTGAGGGGTGTTGTCACCAGTACCTCAGGATTTAGTAAACGAGAGCCTGAGCCGGAAATTGAACCCGGAACCGCCGTATGTTGCTAGAACCACGGAGCTAGACGGGGCGTAACGGTGTGTGCGCCGCTAAAGAATAACATTACTGCATGAGCATTGGCGTACTTACTTGACAAGCTTTGACAACATTTGACGTGATTTTACCGTAGAAATATGCCTGAATGACTATAATGCACGGCGTGGTCATCACCTTGGCCAGCTGGTAGCTGCCAACGGTGTTATTTTCCAGGGATAAATTGGTGAATACCACGAACCCGCAAAAAGTTCCCGCTAAGGGGAGCATAGGCAAGATCGGTAGGCGTTTTACGTGGAACACGTTGAACGTGTGGCAAATAACAAGTCCTATGAATGTTAGGATGAAATGTAGACATGTCAACGAAATGTTGGGGAATCCAACATTCACGTAGATCCATTTGTTCAGTAAAACTATTATTATAGAACTGAAGATATTCAAAACTAAACCCAACCCTAGCACCTCATTGCTCACGGGAGAAGCCATTTTGGATTCGTAATATTTTGTTTAAGGTTCTGGTGAAAAGGTCACGCTGTAGTCAAAAGGATCCGCACCAAGAAGGGTAGTGTATGGAATTCTTTAAAATGACGAGATTCATTTGCTTGTAATTAATACTAAAAATGTATTAATCAAACACATGAACAAAACGGTATTTGCTATTTTTATTATTAATATTATTTTATAGAGCTAAGCTGCTAAAAAATTAGTTTTTGGAATGAATTCAATGAACATTCTACATTTGTTACAATCTCAATCATACGACATGCCACATGTAAAAGCAAACCAGACAGTCACGCCCACTCTATGTACTCTGTAGCGAACTGCTTCCCTCTACCGGATAAATGATACAACAGACTTGTAATATCGCCTTGTTGCCATAGAAACGTTGTTGGTGCTGCTGACTAGTGAGAAGCTGGCGCAAGGTTTTGAGGGTTCAGACTTAGATATAAATTCAATCGCACAATTCATTCTCAATGAGAACAATTTAAGAAGAAAACATTATCATATTTAAAATACAAATTTGGCCAGAAGTTCATCAAATTTCAATTGAAGAAAGAATATTTATCATATGAATATTTTTGTACTGACTAAGATTTATTTAAGGTGTTTTACCCCTCCAAGTAAAATTGCTCCAGGAAAAACGAAGTGCAAAAGTTGCTGTCCCCAATATGTTTATCTATTTTGTGTCAGTCGCCGTGAAGCTGGTGGATTCTGTGGAACGGGTCGCGTGTGCGCGCGTTTCGATGGATTTTGGCTGGATCTTCTGGATCTCTTCGGGGCGCGTGGTATCCGTACTGTGAGCGGCTGAATCAATTCAAAATGGGCATGGTTTCACATCGTCTAGGAACTGTCTGTTATAAGTGACGAATATTGAAACCTACGATACAGACATTGTTTTCGATAGCTTAAGCGGTCAAATATACGAACTATAGGAAGTGTTGTTTTTTTTATTTTTGAACTCGTTAGTTCGCGTATTTTTTGTGAACGGTTTAATCCACTATACCCGATCAGGATTTTGTGAAAGGACGCGACCAATTTGAGAATCTGCGATACCAATTTCTCGGTGAGTAGAACATAAATTTGTCTTAGGGTAATTGTTTGCCAAGCTGACGCACCGGGCTCTTTAATTAGCCCGAGAATCGCAATGATCCAGAAATGAATTTTTATCGCACCGATGGCAATTTTTTATATTTTGGTTCATTTTATTTAGATTGTTGCCATCATGTAAAAATCATTTCACTGACGGGAGATTGTTTGAAGTTAGTAGAAAAATAAGAGTTAGTACAAAAATACGAGTTGGCAGTAATTCTTGCAATATAATTAACTGCAAGAGGTACCGGTATTTACATCAATGTGTGTGAATACACGTTGGGGGAAAACAGGTTGAAACCAGGCAATCTTTAGCGGCCAGTGTACCACGAGATGGTTATGGCAACGGATCAACCAAGATGTAGTCAATTTCGTGATGCTCGCCGCGAGAAATGTCTTAAACTGTCGCTTAAAACCACGCCGAACTGCGTGCGGTACGCACAGCTTTGAAATCGAATAGAGCTTTTTTTTTACGGTCTTTTGAAAAAGGGCTTGGGTTGCAGTTTACAGCGTGTGATTTCACCGTAAAAAGCCAATTATCCCATCGCTTCCCAGTTCCCACCCAGTTTTCCCTCCTTAACCGCTACCATATCCTCCCTATCCCGGTGCGTTGTATCCAGTTGTAAGTCTAAATATCCTCCCCAGTTCAGGGGTGCGTTGTACCTAGGTGGTATTGGCTGTACCCTGTGTCACCACGAAAGCAAACCGCGACCTCGAATGATTCTTTTTGCTGGCGTCATTGAAGTCCCTTTACCTGAAATGTGCGTCACATGTTTTTTGTTGATAAAAATATCTATAGTACATCAAAACAGGATTCCTAACCGCAGCAAATCCATGTACTTTTTATTATTCAAGTACATGTACACGAACTTGAGGAAAAATATCTTTGCTTGTCATGCGGACTCAGTAGGTTATGGGTGTGGGGTGTGCGGCCTCAGTAGGTTATGGGTCTCGATGTCAATGTGTGACGTTTTCAACTTGTGCGTCCTTCACGTGAAAATCCCGCAGGTCAGGTTGCTTCCCCCCCCATTTACAATTGCCTGATTGATGTCAGTAATTCGTTTCTTGGGGGAAACTAGAAACGCTAAATTAGCCTTTGACGTATGTGATCTATTCCTGAAACTCATTTTGCAAAGGGCGTCCATAAGCTTCGATGCAATCGGCTACAAAAAGACTTCTTTGTCGGTGACGCGGGTTCGACCGATACATCGGAAATTTTCGGTCGGAATTTTTTTTTTGCGTACGACTTCTTCTGGAATAGTAAATAAAGCCGTTTGGCCCGGGACTGTAAGTTTTCGGGGACACGTTAACGATCCCTACCTGAGCATAAAGCCAAAGCAAGACGAAATTACCCGGTTGCCCCCTGTGTTTTTTAATTTTACGCAAATACGTTAGTAAAGCCTCGAGAATATCAGTTCAGAAAAAAGAAAATAAAAATCAGCTGTCCAAAGCAAAGGCTTCGGATCGATATTTTCCATATTGTTAAAAAAACATATTTTAAAAGTTATAATAATTATCATTGCAAAACGCCCATTTTCTTCAGAGCTTTCTAACCGGTGACTTTCGGTTTCAAAAATATCTTCTTCGAACTTCGAAGGCGCCAGAAGTCCAGAGATTACAGATTTATACTCTGTAGTACGCGAAATCGCGTGTAAATTATTCGTGTTTTTTTTTAACAAGACACGTCTCGGTTGCATTTTCAACTCAATACCAAATTGTTCTTTCAGCTTATATTTACGGCGAATATCATGTCCATCATCCTTCGCACGCCTTTTATCGCATTCGTCATGCTAGATCGATAAATGTAGTCTTTGGATTCCACTTTTTTCACTGGTCACAGAGTAGGCCAGATTTGACCACCGGCGATGAAATAAATGACCGTGATACTGTACAGATTTCACTTGGTCAGGAGAGATTCAGATTGAATTTTAACAGCTGGGGAATGAATGAATGGGAAAGATGACTCGGATTAATGGATATTTTATGGATGGCATGCCACGGTGATGATTACAGTGCGTCCACTAATGTGAACCTTAATTCGCATGTAACATAACATAATTTGCACGTAAGTGGTTTTGTAAGCGATAATAAATAGGCATTCTTGCGGTCATTCTCTGATATTGTAATCTGGGTGGCACTTTTACTGTACGTTTTCAAAAGTACTGTACGTTTTCTTAGAATTCGAGCAGTTCTTAACAATGTTTCTGAGAGTTATGCTGATGCCATCATGCAAAACCATCGTTAAAATGCGCTTTTAGCATTTAAACAATAATTTGGAAAACACGAAAATTGTACATAAACCTTCCACGAATGATCATTAGCATTGGCCTCATTCGTAGACCAAGTTACAAAATGACTAAAGCTGAGAATGCAAGTTGTTTAAATTATTTCAAATATTATTTCCAAATTATGGCGCCCTGACGTAAGGTAAGGGTTTACTTCGTTTACACAACGACGTAATATTATATAATATTTTGCGAGAGTTTGTTCAAATATTTGTGCTTTGAGTCCCGCCAACCCAGTCATCAACCCAGTCTCAATGTGGCGATAGTTCTCCTATTAAGCCAAACATTCTGATATTTTATAAAATGAGCATTACCCGATGGAAATAGTACTTTTTTATTTGGTCTAGCACATGCGAGCGTTCTAAAAATTTTCAGCGTGTTCTATTTTAAATTTTTCATCGCATGCGGGGGGTGGGGAGGCCAAAATTGGAATTGGATTGGTTGAACAAAACGTGAATTAACAATAAGAGAGAATAGGAGCCGTTCGATTAAAACTAAACAAAAATGATGTATCTTTGACCATAAAGATGTAATACGGTAACACTTCCAGAAATCGATAAATCTTTTATAATTTTGAATATTTTTGAATCTTTTATAAAAGATCAGAATTGCCGTTATATGGTCAAAGTATGATCAAAGTATACCCGTTATACATCTTTATGGTAAAAAATTTGCCATATTACATCTTTATGGTCAAAGATACGCCATTTTTATTCAAAACGTGGATATTTATCTGGTGTAAATGGGGCCTTGTACAGAGTTATCTGCCTTGCACTACTGTGTGGTAACTAGATAAATTGCTCGAACAGGGGTGTCACCTATGCTCTTCTAAATCGAGATAGGCAATAATGTGCGGTGAAGTCTGCCGAAAAAACTCTCTATAGAGCAGCACAGCCGTAGAACGAAGGGCATTGGCCGGACGAGTATGCGTTGAAGAAGAAAAAAGCGAGCTCATCTCTCTTTTCCCTTCTCAGCTGCTTTTTTCAGACCCGGCAGGCCACACCGACGATCGGGTTTTGCAACGCCACCTAGACTATGTTTACTCTAGGTGGCGTTGCTTTTGCTAGTCCGCGTCCCCACTCACCAGAGGGCGCGTTTCTCGCAATTAGGTAACGTCACCTGGTGGTCAATGGCGACCTTCTTTGCAAGGTTTCAAAGGAGATTGGACTTTTGATGGCCTTCACTTCAGCCCAGTGGCCAGTGATCGGGTAGGTCGTAAGGTTGGAGAGTTTGTCAGGGCTTTTTTAGATCAAAGAAGGGGGGGGGGTCTAACCTATACAGTAACCAGATTAGATAAACCAAAACAGAAACCGTCTAATTGCCTATGGGTCTTTAGAGGCCATTGGCGTTTTCTAAATGGAAAATATTCGTCCGCCAACTCAAAAGTTTTTGTTTTTGATATACCCTCGTTTATATTCGTGAAAGCTCGAGGAAATGAGATTTTTCAGTCGGAAGAGAAATTCCGGAACAGCTTTGAGTAATGCCACTGACTGCATTCGTTCGTCTGATAGTAAAAACCAACTCCGACTCTAGTCCTACGTTGCCCGGACGAGCCATTTTGAAATGTATAGAATTTATATTCCTGGTTCTGCTACTCCGTATTTTGCGAAGGAGAACGCAGGAGCCAATCATATATGATAATAGAAACGCCGATTTCAAAGTAGGCTTAGCTATTTTGAAAGTGACACTGACTCTGAATGATATACACTGTGTGTGTAAACTGAAAAGTGTAAAGGCACATTTTTTTTGTACATTTTATAAATTTGAAAATTATGTTTTCGGGAGAATTCTATGGGGAGCATTCTATGGACGGAAAATGTTAAAATATTATATGAATTGAATAAGAAATCGGAACATTTCGCGGAGATTGTTGTTGTTATTAAGTTCTTCGTGTCGTCTCCGGACCCCGACTCTCGATCCCCCGACACCTGCGGTTGTTCTTGGCAGAATACAGAGGCGGCAATCAAACGATCGGCTGCGCTGGGAATAGAACCCAGATCCGCTGGTTGGTGAGCGAGCACGCTACCTCTCGGCCAC
>JAUJYS010004164.1:0-12264 GCA_033995665.1 Melogona broelemanni | reverse complement strand
TTTTATTCCGGATCACTGTAGTGAATAGCACTACAGGAGGTTATTGTACCCCTCGTGTCGCTGTGGCAATGTGTGAAGGGCACATTCCAGTACCACGGGATCGAATAAACGAAAGCCTGCGCCGGGAATCGAACCCGGGACCACCTGCTTAGCAGACTGTGACCATATCCACTGAGCCACGGGGCCGATATTCGCGTGATTAGTGGGTGCTGTTCAATTCAGTAACGACGGCGTTCTTTAACTTTTAGCCGTTCGTTTTTGTATATATTGCTATAGAAAAAAACGTTCACAACTTGTGTTTCGTCGATTTAAAAAAAAAAAAAATGATAAAATATTTGTTCATGAATTTGGGATTTGAACTGGTAATCTGATAACTAAGGATCCAGAGCGTTACCGCTGCGCCACGCCACTAAACACTAATCTACCAGCCTTCTACAGAACCATAGGAGAGAGGTAATTTAACAGATAGCGCTATCTATTGTAGTGCTTTGGAAACCTTTTTCGAGAAACCAAGTGAGGAAAATGCGAGTTGAGGAAAGAAACTTGAAAATGAATTGTCCGTAACACGTGTTTCGTCTATCCACTGGAAGCTATCATTTTGTTGTGGGTGCTAGTAATATAAACGAATGTTTACAATCGATATTACTAAGCATACAATCGCTCAGCCACGAAGGTGACGCGGAGGTTGAACGGGGGGTGGGGGGTTGGGCCCGGCTTTTTTCTTAAGGATTCAATGGACCGTTTTGACTGACCGTTCCGATAACGAAAAATAACGAAAAAACGATTTTATTTTAATTCATCAAATGGATCGTGTCGTAATTAATAATGTATCAAATCTTCGAGCAGTTTCGTAAATATTGTGATTTTACAGAAGAAATGTCATTTCACGAAGTATCGGTCTCGGTCTCACGGTACCCACGATACTCCCTGGTCAACCTCGAATACCTTGCAAGCCTAAAGTATGAAGAGTCTAACGCGAGGTATCTATAGCTGAGTTAGCGGGGTAAGCGACGCTCTGGTTTGTGAGGTTACGACGGGGAGCCCAGCGTTAACTGTGACACACTTACACACGCCACGCCCACCACCTTCCATATTAGTACGGATTGGCTATCGCGCTAGGAGAAAATTAAATGTGTTTCTCCGAAATCATTCATTTTTATCTTTTCATAAAATTATTTTTTAATATTTTCTAATCGAATTAAAAAAGTTACAGGTTCCTTAAGAAAAGTTTTAATTGATGTAGGAACTAACAGGAACTGGTTCCTTTTTTCACGGAAGGAACGGGAACTGTAACCGATTCAGTTTCAAAAGGAACAAACCTAACACTGCCCACAAGAGTATCTAAGAAACAAAATTAACAAATCAAGAGAAAAATCAAACAACGGTGTTAGAATGCATCAAATACGTATGATGACCGTGATTCTTACATCGAATTGGCGTCTCAAATTAAAATAAAACCCTGGTTGGCCACCCTTCTTCGTGGCCCTCGAACAGTCATACGTTGGCCATCGTCGGGGTTCAAAGCAGAACCAGTGAGTATCGGCAAGCGTAGAGAAGCAAAAAAAAAAAAAAGCCAAAGTCGAAAAAGAACTCGCACTACGCGAAGAAGCTGTGGCCAGTCGCTCGACAAATTCACCCCTCCCCCCATCTTCGTCCACCCTTCCCTTGCCCCCTCCCCCACCCTCCGCTGTACCACCCACCCAAAAAAGAAGTAACCGAGAGAGCACAGGACAACAACAACAACGCCAACCACCATCACCACCACACCACCATTGACGCCGCGGCATTAGAAATCCACAAGTTGTTCTAGAGCGAGACAGCAAGGGGTGGTGGTGGAAAAAGAGACCCGAGACTTCTTCTGCTATCGACCAAGTACTTCAAGGACAGACACTTTTCTCACTCGACGACTGGAAATAAACATATTAAAACCGGAGGGGTGATTTTAAACAGATTTGGATAGGGAACGGAACCTTTCCTTTCCGTTCCTTGGAACTGGTTATTTTTTTGAGGAACTTAGTGTAGATGAAGGCATTCGAAACCAAATTTGCTGTTGGTTCTTCTGAATAAATTCACTGCACGCCAATGTGATTGGAATAAAATCACGTGTTGGAACGCCTGGGTTCATTTTTCTAGGAAGGAACGTTGGACCGTCACGAACCCAGGAATCCAAGACAGCGCCGGTAATTGAACCCTGGTCCGACGGACCGCAAGTAACCGAGTAACTGAGCTGAGACAGTCATCCGGGTACGATTCCCGGCGCAGGCTCTCCCGTTTCGTCAATCCTGTGGTACTGACGGTGAGTGAGCATGTCGCGAGTTCAATTCCCGACCGAGACAACCGGAATTTTTTGAGCGAAAGAAACACGATAATACAAAAAAAAATGTCGTGAGACCTATACCTATACCTTGTCACACGTTAAAGATCCCTACCTAGGTAACACAACCGATAAAATCAGGACACAACGGCGCAAAAGCGCGCGCGTGCGCCATACTTGTTACACACACTAGTTACGCGCAAGATTATTGTACTCTAGACTTTGTAAACTCGTTGGATTTTCATCACCACCTAGCGTTAAAACGCAGCGCCTATAGCAACAACAATCGGATTACCAATATTGAAATATCCCCATACCCGTTCGGCATCATTGCTACGACACCGCCACGAAGAAAAAAATAAAATAAAAAAGGAATCTCAAAACCTCCGTACCAAAAACCACAACAAGTCTCATCTTCGAGCCAAGCTCACACGCGCAGCAGCAGCAAGCAGCATAGCAGCACGGCAGAAAGCAGAACGAGCAATTATAAAAGGCGAACAGCATTTTTTCGAAAGAGGGAGTAGTAGAAGGAAGAGGCTACAAAACAGCATCGATCAAGTTATATATATAAACGGTCTTGGGGAGAGAAGTGGGGAGGGGTGCGAGGAACTCAGAGGGTGATCGAGGTAAGGCTCGCGATATCAACCAGACACAATATGCTCAGACTCGGAGAAAAAGAGGGGAGACGACATCATCCCGGGTCCAGTGAAATAAGGGGGCAAAATTGGGATCTTTCTTCCACTGGCTCGTTTGCTATACGAGACAATCTGTACAGGGTGCGCAACTTTCTTCACAGATACAAATACGGGAATATGACTGTTTAGTCGCCCACCAAGTGGTGGGCGACTAACTGCTAGTTTCTTTTTTTAGTCACTGCTAGCTTCTTTTTGGTTAGGTGACTGATCATAAATCTGTCACGAATTCAGCCCAAAATCAAATGGTGTTCTGTTGTCTGGGGATCGAATCCCGGTCTGGGTGAAAATGAATTAAATACGAATTGAAGGATATGAAAAGGAGAATTAAAAAAAGAACTGTAGAAATGTTCCTCGATCGTAAAAAAGGGCATCTTCGTAAACTGGTCATTTGACTCCCGCCATTGGCCCATCTGCTTGCGGATACACATTGTAATTGTAATGCTTAGCGCGTCGAACTATGCTATACTCTCGACGCGGGTTCAATTCCCGACCGACACCTCCGGAATTTTTTAGACAAGAGAAATTTGTAAGCATACCTTCCTTCATTCGGAATGGAAGCAAAGTCATGCCATCCGTGTGTGCCTATACGTTGTCAGGCACACGTTAAAGATCCCTAACTAGGTCTGAAGCCTAATTTATCAGACTTGCGTTGAGGCGATTAACGAACACGCCTTCCTTTCAACAAAAATAGCGGCGGCTCGTCCCGCGGAACCGGCGGATGGGCCATGCCTCCTACAGACTGCCATAATTGAAACGGAAAAGCTGCCCCGCCATACACCGGCATTTGAACACACACCGGCGGCGTCCCAGCACCGATTCCCCCGCAACGCCTCAACTGGGAAACGACAAGGCCAATCCGGATCGGGTGTCACCGAGTGAACGAAATAAGTGATCGGGATCGAGTCCGGGGCGGCAACAGCTGCGTCGAGCCAATTAAGCCTTTTGGCGGCAGACGACGGTAGTAGTAGGAGGACGAGGGGCGGGTGTATACACTGCGCCCCGTCCCAATTTCTAAAACAATTGTTGGGGGTAGGATGCGGCATGCGCCATGCCGCTTTCCCGAATGGCGCCCCCGGACCGGATGGCGCACAGCATCCTCCTGACGCCCTGAATGGAACGTTAACCAGGGTTGGTTAGAAACGGAACGGAAAATTGCGTACCTAGGAACGGGTTATTTTTTGAGGAACTTCGGAACGCCTAGCTTCCTTTTGTAGGAAGGAACGGTTTAAATCCTTTTTTTTAGGAGGTTCCTTTTTCTATGAACAGGGTTCTTGTGAAATTCACAAAACATTCCAGACTTGTAAATCTCAAAATGTTTAAGCCATTTTAAGTTGTATAAACAAAGAATCTTTCGCAGTTCATCGAGCGGGTCGCCATTTTCATTTGTAAATGTAGCTAATGAAAAAATGAACGAGGATGTTCCAATTTTCCTTCTAGAAATGGGAACGTGGGCGTTCCTCAGAAAAGGAACGAATTCCTTGGGATGAGACTTTCCTATACCCTTCCTCCCGAACACTGCAATTTCCCCAGACATTTCCATCTTTCGGACAATTCTTGTCCAAAACTTTGTCCAACTTTCCAGGTGACCATTTCCCCCACTGAGTTACTCAAAAGGTACGATTCAACACGAACCAAATCTTTCCGCGTGAATTTGTTATTGCGACCCGACTAAACACTGGGCGCTTCTAATTTCACCTTTGAGCAAGCGTTCGTTGGGAGAATCCGTCGAGACCCCACAAGACCGACGGCGTGGTCTCGCGAGGATCTGCGGCATCATGCAGTTCCCCCGCCTGCTGCTCGAAATTTAATATCAAATTATTACCCACTTAATAAGTGACAATTAAAAGGGCTGCCGCTGCGCGTGGCGACCAATCTCATACAAAGCCGTGCTCCGGCGACCGTGGCGCCGCCTACAGTCGAGCAAAGAAGTGGACTACTAGAAAGCAGACACGGTGGACGTATGTCCACCGTGTCGTGAACAGACGTCACAGACAGACGTCACAGACAGTCGTGAAGAGCATGAACGAGTCGACAGGTGAAAGTGAAAAAAATAAGAAATTTTGCGCCGTGACGAATTTAAAGAGCCAAGTTTATGAGACTCGAGCCCGACAAGACTCTACAACACTATACGAGATTCAGCACCCCAGCACTAGGGCAAGGGTTGCAAATTTTGACCTCCCAGGGTCTCTACTTTTAGCGCGCTAATTGACGGGTAATCTTTAAAAAGTAGTGAGCAAATGCTGATTAAGCGTGAATTTTCAAATAGTCTCTCTACTGATCGCCGTGTATCTCGGAATATATCAGTCTGACGAAAAAATGTTTAGAATCAATTTTGTAGAAAATCGTATCCTCTACAATTTTTACATTGAAACTTTTTTCTTTAAAGTATACAGTGACTGAGCTATGTGCGAAAAACTGATTTTGGCGCTTTTTTTTCATGATGGCGGCGCGAGCGGTAGTCAAACGAGGGGGCAAACTTAGGGACACCAAGTCTACAATCCTGCCAAGTTTCAAAACTACAACACCGTTTGTAGCAAATCGCTCTTTTTATGTCTAATGACTGGACTATTAACCGACTCTCACCTCCAAGGCCGACGCGATCACCTGTGTTCTCGTGAAACGGCTTAACAGGTGGTCAGAGTTGTGAGCCGACTGGTGTATACCCAAACTCCTTTGGCTTTTAACTACGTGGCGGCCTACGAGTATTTAATTTTGTCGGGGTCGACCCGATTCTTGCTAGCGAAATATAGGAATGGTTTTCCGCATCCAATTGACTCGAAAAAGTTGGGCAGTGATTCAGAATTGTACGATGTCAGATACACGTTAAACTGCACACCTCACTCTACACCTTCTAACCTCCTTGCAACCAAGCAAAAGTCTGTTCTAAGGGCAAACGGAAAAAACAAACAAAAACAAAACAATGATATTCTGCGCGTGCACCATTCCAGAAACAACCTGGGGGGATGACGTCACGAAAGGTGGGTGGTAAGGCAAAAAAAAAATGAAAGGGAGCGGAGATTTTTCACGGCCGAGTTGAAAACAATTATTCGTTGGCAGTTCGGGCTGACCGCACACGCGCGCAGGCAGATTGGCGTGACAAAAAAAAACCCTTTCTTGTTTTCGATCCTGTTCCAAAAGGAAGCCGGCGGGGATCCATTGACGACGCGACGACACTGAAAAGAACTACTTTCCCGGCGACCGGGCGCGCGCGAAATAATGGTTTCTCGACCGTAACACTCCTGGTGCAATTTTCCATTGCTACCACTAGATGGCGCGTTTATTTTTGTTGTCGTTTGACGGGGACTGCGCGCAAAAATACGGTTTTTACGCTGCAATCGTCGTAACGATCCAATAAAAAAAAATGGGAGCAGGCTATATTCGGAGACATTGCTTCAAAATAAATAAAATAAGTATCTGCCGGGAGTTGAACCCGCGCCCACCGGTGTATGAAGCCAGTACCAAGTCGATCAAACGGCATTCGATTGGCGACCGCCCTAATCTTCAGCGAGCCGTCAGGTAGGCATCAAGCACGAAAAACGCGTTAACGCCAGAAAAATGTCCGTCTAAAGTCGTTGATCCTCTTTGCAATCAAGCAGTTTTGAACCACCGTAGCGCACACATTCCGTTTATTCATGTTATTCCAGTGGAGCAGATGTGTACATCCATTGACGGGATATCCATTTTTTATAGTATAAGACTGAATAGTTGCGCACTCATATTCCTAGGTGGCGCCAGCGGTCCGCCGGATTCACACAAATCACAACAGTCCCTTCCAAAATCAATCATTTATTTAATTCCATAAACATCCTGATGAGGCAGTTTTGCGTGAGGCGAAGTCGAAAATTCAATGGTTTTGAACTTTTGGCAAAACTTTCGCGTCGATCACCTCGAGGATAAATTTTCTAACATTTCGCTCGACTGGCGTTCACCTTGCCATCCCCCACCAGGTGACGCGTCTGTCCGTCGCCAGCAAGAGTCTTCAGCTGTTTTTAAGTCCCCTTCCGCGAACGCCGATTGTCGGGGCACCCTGTACAGGCCAAGTCAACCGAGATTGCCATTCCATAGGCAGTAGTAGGCAATGCTGGTAAACTAAGAAATTGTTTTGTTTTGGCACTTCCGAGAGTTCCACGCGACCCGGGTCGCTCAGAGTCCAGTGTTGGATTCCTAGGAACTGGTTCATTTTCTAAGGAACTTTGGAACGGCTAAGTTCCTTTTTCGTAGGACGAAACGCATGGAACGGTCTCGTTCCTTTCTTTCAGGAACTGAAACGGTCGTTCCTTTTACTGTGTGCAGAACATTTCAATAATTAATACACCTATTATCATTTAAATATTTTTTAAGAATACGTTCGCATTCAAAGCTGGCAGAATAAAAATCCTATTTATTAATGGAATTGTTGAAATAAATGGAATTTTTGATATTTTTTACTCACATACTTAAATAATCTTGTCCGTTCAGAAATTGACTTTTATGGAAGGTACGGAAAAGTTTCAAATTCTATTTCAAAAGGAATCAGGAATGGCTAAGTTCCTTTCAATTTCTGCAGAAACTGAACCTGGAACTGATTACTTTTTTCTTAGGCGGAACGGGAAACTGGAACAGGTTCCTTTTTAAAAGGAACGAACCCAACATTGGTATGGACAAAATAAAAAGTCGAACAATAATTCCATCGCCAGTGTCGCCGACGCACAATCGAAAACAATTTCCAAACAAGGATTCAAACGAACTGTTGTGACAAAAGACCGATGGCAGACCCATATGAGATATGGCACTACATGCGACACTCGTATACATGTACACTAATCTAATTGAAAATAACAAAAAACATTGCGCAATCGATCGCTTAAAATTTGACCTCAAACTGGATTTCCGCCTTGGAGAAAAATTTGGAGAAGGTACACGCGGTGTTTTACTTCCCCATACCAATTCATTACCTGGCCGCTCGTTTGCCATGTTCAGGATATTAACCCTTTGCCGCTGCGAAAACGGCGCCACAAATTATATCGCGAGATTTTTCCCCGAATGAGATGAGGCGCCCCGACCACCATCGACGAAAAATCACGTGACCGCGACCGGGTCACCCATCCTTTACCCGCACCCTCCAGCATCCATCGCGGATGACCCATCCGTGACCCGAGTTGACTTTATAACGCACCATGGCAGCTCAAATTGGGAAGAAAAATATATTTTTGCAGGATAACTTTTTTATCAGTCTCAATATTATATTGTCTACACTATTCGCATGACTTACTTAGAAAGGGAAAACAAAATTTGATATGAAATTGTTTAGCTCCGCCCTGTCAATATATTTTTTTCGATGTAATGGCGAGCTTCCGTCTAGAACTTAAGTCAGGGTTGTCAGGCCCATTACGAATTTCCAGGATCTGGTGAGAAACGGGCTTGTACAACAATTTTTTTTTGTTCTCTTAGAATATAGCAGGAACAAACTTTGTTTCGAATAATTTTTTATTTATGTTTTCATTCATTTCTCGGAATTTTCTTTTCTATTTTCGTCGATATTCAGGGTTTATTGAACTTGACGCCATCAAGGGCGACTGCAGATTTGTAGAGATAAAATCTTATCGACGTCTTTCGGATTTTCAGACTTTGTGGTCACCGTGGCAAATCAAACGTGCTATTTTATCTGTTTCGCGTTACGAGTTTTAAAGATTTATTTTTGTATTTCCACCGAATTTTAACAAACAAAATGTGCCGCGGTTTTTTAGCAAAAAAAATATATGGACATACAAAAAACACACATTTATTATTTTACCTAATTAAAACTACTTAAATTTGTAAAAAAATATATACATATATTCGAGTTTAAAAAATATATATTAATCAAATAGCTCAAACAGCCCGATTAAATTTGTGAAATTTCGATTAAGAAAATTATCCAAAAATAAGCTACAAATTTGGATACTTCAAATAAATAAACTATTCAATATAACTTATTTTAACTCATTAAAAAAGTTTTAAGTTTAATTATTTGAAGTTCCCAAATTTGTATTTAAGGCATCGACAATTCATTTTTATAGTCGAAATTTTACAAATGTAATTAAGCTGATTTCGCTATATATGATTCGCGCGCCTATGAGGGCATGACGTCACACGTCCACCATCTTGATTCGGTAGCCCCTGAAACGCACAGAGACCATTCCACGTTCAAATACGAACAACTGCGGTTAATTATTAATATAAATATGAGTAAGTGGGCCGGCTTACCTGAGTGTTCACACTTGTGAAGTCAAACTTACATTGAAAGAGGCGGAGGAACTGAGATACGTAAGCACCTTCCCACATACCCCGTATCGCCTCATACGGTTTACTGTCTGTAGCGAGAACGGGAGAGAAAAAAAAGTGGGGGGACCACGGTCACTTTCTTCGAATTGGCCAGACGTACACACAATCGTAAAGGGATGAGAAACGATTTACATGCAGCAAATATAAAAAAAGAAAAATATTATCAACATGTCTCGGCCACCCATGCACACGAGGAGAAACATCGAGACCTGGCACATAAAACATATCGTGGTGGGGAAAAAAAGGTCTCGGGTGGGGTTTACACTATTCGATACAGTTCGGCGATCCCGGCTGCAGTCTTGGCGGAATTGGACTAAATGGATCTAATCCACCCCTGCCAGAATTTTTCCGTCCACAGCTACTAAACTTGGATAACGTTAGCTAAAAAAAAAGCCTGTGCTAAGAATTCGATATAATCGTGTTAATTTTGAGGCAAATAAAAAAAAAGTCGAACTTTTCAATGAATGAGTCAAAAAATAATTAGCACCTGACTGAACAAAATTCTAAATATTCTACTATTAGCAGACCGGGGTTCGAACCGCGCTAATTCGGGCCAGCGTGCACCGACATAGCTAAGTCATGATTGGGTACCTCGAGCCCGAAGGAGGGCACAGTCGGATATTCGCCTATTATTCATCACCGTTCGCTCTTATTATTGCATTTCAGATTCCTCGTTTTTTTTCCTCACCCAGGGCTCCGACTTTACAACGATGACTCAGATTTCGCGGGATTTTCGCGCATATCTTTCCTCCTACTCCTCCTTCGCTACCCCCACCCGATTCATTCCCTTTCCCCGGGGCCTCTCGAGACAATTTCCAGAAACTGGCCGAATCCAAAAGACATGACCCCCGCGCGGAGAAAAATGAGAGATTGGAGAAACGATACATCGTTTTCACACGGGGACGACTCCATAAATCTAATAATTCTCTCGTTCATTTTGCATTTGAGACATTCCATTACAACGTATTATTTATATTTTTTTATTATTTATATATTATTTTGGATTGGAACGGAACGGTTTCCTTTTTTGAGGAACTTGGGAACGCATTGATTCCTATTCCTAAGAAGGAACGTTAGTACAATTTTCCAAAGTGTGGCGACAGCGAAACAATTTTACAGCATCAAATTATAAAATTGCTCGCTGTCGACACACAATAAAAAATTGTGCTCGTAGAAAATAAAAATATTTGTACAATTTCTGTTCCTGCAAATGTCCATTTGGAGTCATCATGAACGCAATCACAATATTTTTGTGAACCACTCGGCATCTTTTTTTTTTTAATATTTATAAATCGAAAGAAAGATCCTTTTAATTTTTGTAGGAACTGGAACGGGAACTGGTTCCTTTGTAAAAAAGAAATGAACCCAACACTGGCTAACAATCAGGAAGAGTCCCCCTTGATCAAGTTCTCAAGTTCATCCATAATGGTTTAACGCGTTTGCCTACGGATCCAAGGGTAGTGGGTTCGAGTCCGTAAAAAAATATCGTTCAAGTCAGTGCCAACTGTTTTTGTGGTGTCAGTGACGCAGATGGGCCACCAGCCAAAAATACAATACAAAAATAAATAAAACAATAACTCCGGCTCCGAGCCCCGAATGACCACTTTCGTTCAAATACGAAAAGTATCCGATGGGCCAACCAAACGGATTTCGAACCCACAACCCTTTGTTCCGCGGACAGGCGCTCTAGCCTCTAGACTAACAGAAAAGCGAGCCCGTGTGCCAAATGAAATCGAACATTGGTCAAGTCTGCTTGCAATCTGAATAAGATTTAAAGTTTAACTAAAATTTAAATATAATTTCGACCACATAACACATTATAACACCGCCATTACGGGTATATTTGGATATTCACAAAATAATCGTTTGGGCATTTACAATTTGCCGATTACAAATTTTGTTTGCATTCATAAATATTTCCAAGTTATACGGAAGGGGGTGGGGCAAACATCTTGTTACACATTGGTAAAATGTTCGCTGAAACTAAATTTTAAATAACTAAATCGTAAAAACGTCAATGCCAAATTCGTCGAAAATGGCCCACAAATGGGAACCTGGACACGCAAATGGATCATTGATATCAGAAAGAAAATATTAAAACGTAATATTTATGTGAAAAGGAGGACGAAATCTGATGGTATTTTTCAATTGATTGAGGGGGATTGGAAGGAAGTCCATCTGGCAACACTGCAATGGCGGTAACTTAAAAAAAGGCGCCTACCCATATGCAGGGCTGCCGACAGGGGGTGGGACATCAATGTTACCTTGCGAAGGGCCCAGAAAACTTGGGGTCGCGGTCAATGGCAGCGGGAAAAATGCTAGAAGAAAAAGAAGAAAAACATTAATAAGTATTCACGTTTTTAAATAGGGACAAAACATCGCAAACAATGTGCACGAACAATTACGAACATTGGACAATACCAATTTTCACCTATGGCTACAAAATTGTAGAAATTACATTTTTCTTATTCAAATTGATGCAATCCCCATTTGCGCATTGCAGTTTTTGGTGCCCACTGGTAATCCCGGGTTCGATTCCCGGCGTCTGACAGGAGACAGAATCTCCGGTAGTGCTATTCACTACAGTGATCAGGATAACAAAAAAAAATTCTGAATCGAATAGACGGAACCTCGAGTGACCGCTTCGTGATTTGTTTTAGGAGAGTATTTCGTTATGTGTGTCAAGTTGTGGGAACGGTTATTAGTTATTAGTTTCAGATGTCCTGGGATCGAATCCAGTGTGTACTAATTTTTTTTGTCATCTATTATGTCAGCATCTCGAAAATTTATGCTCATATCGATGTTCAAATAAAAGGTTGTATCCGAAAAACGATGTTTTGTAGACATTTATTTGTTTAATTTGGCACACAACCTCGACCGGAGCCGTGCGTTTCGTCGAAGACGTTTCGTCGAATGATGTTTCGTCGAATGATGTTTCGTCGAACGATGTTT
>JAUJYS010004163.1:0-12265 GCA_033995665.1 Melogona broelemanni | reverse complement strand
CCTGTGCCGGGAATCGAACCCGGGACCGTAGGCTCACTGAGCCATCGGTTCGTACGCTTCCCAGCAGCAGGATTACAAGAACGCGCCACCGCTCCCAGCCAAATTTTTTTGACTTAAAATTTTTTTTTTGAATCATTGTCGGAGAAAATGAAATGGTAGGCCTACAATTCACTAGTTTTTCAGGTTGTAGGATTATGAGTTTTAATTCTGTAACTTGTACGAACCTTGCACAATGCCTTTAGCATGTTATAAGGGTGTAAATTCGTAATGACATTTTAATTTCTATTTCTACTTAAAATTATGCTATATTACAAAACTTCTATAACTTTATCTTCACATACTGATAATAATACATTATATTATAACTACATAATATTTAAAATGCATCGTGTCGTTATAGCAATATTTGCTGGCACATTTTCACCAGTACCCCAGGATCGAATAACCGAGAGCCTGTGTTGGGATTCGAACCCAAGTCGTAAATGAAATGATTTGCATTTCAATAAAGAGTCATTTCATAAAATGCATTAATTATCTCAACATAATGAATGAATCAACATGATGAAAAAATATTTTAATATATTTTTAACTGGTTTTATTAACTAATTTTCGCTCAACTTAAAATTCACATAGCATAGCTAGCTAGCTAACCGCATTTAGATACGATTATGTTAATTAACTAATAATAATTATTATTTATTTATTTATCTGAAGCGATTCTCTCGAATTCATATAATCGTACAAGCATAACAATGATATACAGGGTGGGCAAAAAAAAAGGCACCCAAAATTCATCTTTGCATATCTTCGCGAAAGGTTAACCGATTTTCTTAAAACTTGGCATGGGTGTTGATCAACTCCTTATTTTTAAAATTTTCGCGCAAAAATGCCATTGAAAAATTTTCTGTTCATAGGGGGAGCTACATTACGTCGTGGTTCGTTTGGTGGTAACAGGATTGTTAATCGTACAAATTAATGATTAGTCACATTATCCCTTTTATATTCAGTATGTGCTAGCATGAAACTTCATTTCGAAGTTTCTGTATTTCGCCTCGTTTCAAAGAAGCGTGCACCCCGGGATTTTATTTATTTTTATGCTTTTGGTCTCTCCTTTCGAGCTATTCAACAACGTCGTGACTCCGGGAATGGTGAAAACATGTCGAATGATGTCATAATAAATTTATTTTGCGCAACGCATACCAGGTAACAAAAAAATCAGGTAGGCCGACAAAATTGATGTTACGGCGTACACATATGAAAAACCGAATGCCGTCGTGACATGTTCTCCAGCGACGACGTTCACTGTATACGGATTCTGCCAGCGATAATTAGCCATTTTATTGTCAAGTTTGCGTTCTAAAGCCACAATGGGCTCGCTCTGCGCGTCGAAAATTCCTATGCGCGCGCATTATAAAAAAAGGAGACACCCACTCGTTCACATTGTCATGAAAACCAGTTTTGGCAGAAGAAAGCGCGATAAATAGAGACCGGATTTGTATGTGTCAAAATTTTTCAGATGAGACACTAACGAGTATGCAATCGCAAAAATCATCATCTGTGATTTCAACAGCTGCAACATAAAATTTCGCGTTTAATAACAATAATGCTTGTTCATTTTAAATGTGTCTACCTTGACCTAGATGCAGAATAGGCACGCATATGTATATTGCATTGCTTTTAAATGCCTAACTATAAATATTGTTGCAACGAAATACTACCCCTTTCGCATATCTCCTGATGCGATTCAATGAAAGTCAGAATATGCAAAATTAGTCGCAAAACTAGTTAAAAAATTGGTTGCATAATTGGTAGCATAATTTGTGGTAAAATCGGTTTCGAACGATCAGAACAATTTAATACAAAGTATGATAATATTTACTGTATATTTCGCGGTTACTATGCAACTAAACCTAATTAAAATACGTGTCGGTTGCTGTTTTTTTTTGGTTTTTTTTTCGAAATAAC
Source organism: Melogona broelemanni (assembly GCA_033995665.1). Lineage (NCBI taxonomy): Eukaryota > Metazoa > Arthropoda > Diplopoda > Chordeumatida > Chordeumatidae > Melogona > Melogona broelemanni. The sequence continues at coordinate 10,300 of JAUJYS010004163.1, read as the reverse complement.
GTCTTGGGTACGGATATTTGTTTCATCGGAATAAATCTTTTAACGTTAAATTGGCATTCACAGTTGTACTCAAAACTCATGACCCTGTTGATGTGTTTTGCAACATTAAAATGAGGTTCCAGGTGATGAAGCAGTCTTCATGTTGAGCTTTCATAGAGAGCAACAACACTATGCAACTTCTCACTCTGCCAGTTTGGACAAGAAATCGCCACACATTTTTACTTAACTTAAACTCATTAATAATTTACGAATCAGAAATATCAAATGAGAATCAAACGTTTACACATAATATTCATTGTTCCTTTTCTGCTATTTGAATGGCATCAATGGACAAGTCTTGCAAATTGCAAAAAAAAAAATGTTAAGCTGAAAAACTACGAGAATGTTCCAATTACTAAAGTGCTGCTTGCTTTGCTAAACCATGAACCAACTGTTTAGTTTACTCGATTCATGAGTACATTAGCGATAAAGGTGGTGCATAGAATGCTGGGGGGTTTTCTTTTACAAAGTTACTCAGATGTAGATCAACTCGGCAATCGAAAAAAAAAAACGCGGTCTTCGTTCTAGTGTTAAGACGATAAGCTAAATATTCCGCACACAGAAAATACCGTGAGATGCAGAAAAACTTTACAACATAAACAAACAAAAAATAACATTTCCTCTATTCGACATTTTTTTGTTCGTGTGATAGTTTTTTCTGACACCGCCGCTGGGGGCGCGGACCGCCATCTGCTCGCCGCTGCTATCGACAACAGATACGACCAGAACATGCGCAAGCCTCGTCGCGACTTTTTCCCTATCTACTCGACCAATCTTCACCTGCGTCGCTCATTAGAGTGATCCGGGGCGTCATTACATGAACATTAGGTGACAAAGTGACAACAGATACGACATAGCGCGAGGGCTATAGGGAGTGAGGAGAAAGCGAGATAGAAATGAGGCGCGAAAAGCAGCCAGACTTATCGCGACAACAATTATTTCCGAGTGTATACGTATTATACGGTCGACCATTGTGTAGTATATCTCGCACGTGCGAAGATTCTTCCCCCCCTATTGTCGAAAACTCTATGCACCAGTACAACGGTTACGTGTGTGTTTGTATATGTTGTGCTTTACCTGCCGAAAGGTTTGTGTGTGTGAGTACTGGTCCCTCCACCCCTCGTTTGTGTTTATTGATGTATATACCTGGAATATAATAAAGGCTGGAACTCATTGTTTCTCTCCGGTTGGATAACCTCACGTGGCACGACTCCACTTTTATGTTTATTGGTGTAAGGTAATCTGGTTTTAACATCTGCTCTGTCCAATGTGGCTTTTTCGAGACTCATTTGTCTCGTTATAGGACATTGCGGTGAAACAATTGGAGTTGGATTTGAAAACCACTTTCAAATAGGAAATTTTCATTACAGTAATTAACATCAATTTTTTGGATTAATTTTTGATATTGAAATTATCACATTCTTAAGGATATCCTTGCCAGATTTATTGAACTACAAAATTCTTATGACTTCCAAAATAATGTTTTACCAATTTGCTACCCTCTGTGATGTTTAAATGAGTTCATATCTGTTACTAAATTTGTAAGCATTCTAAAAATTATTTTGTGATTAATCGCAAAGTGCACAAAATCGCTTTGTTTAATTTTCATATTATAATTTATAGATTACTTTGCACAATCAAGAGAAACGATTACTTTGCCTCCACAGTGAATTAATTTATATTTCCGAGTTTAAATTGACCTCGACTAGATGGTCACGGATTGCGGAACAAAGTCCACCTGGGGGCCTGCAGCGCTTATTTTATTACCTTTATAACCTATACCTGTATAAAAATGGTCAATCGCCGATTCACGCAAGACATCGTATAGAAGTTTTCTCACGCAACAGGATGTTTGCCTCGAGTCATATATAACTGCCTCGCAACAGGTGTCCACGTCATCCAAACACCGAAATGATCGTGTCGCGAAATATCGTGTCTTTTTATGAGCCGAGTTAACTTTAATTAGGTCCTTGAGAATAATTGCTGTCATATAATTCGGGGTTGAAAAGAAATAACGCATCGCGTGACCACCTTCATTTTCTGAAGGTGACCAGAATTGGCAACGTGACAACGCGATGATTTTGATGCGGTGAAGATCGCGAGCTTCGTGAATAAATAAATAATAAATAATAATAAACAATAAATAAACCAGCGTCTGCTAATCGAACCTGTGACCGCCGGCTGGAATACCGACTGGGTTATGATGATTCGTACAAATTAATTAAGGAACATCAATGCGATATCCGGAATTTTGGTTTCATAAATATTTCACACATTTCATATTTATTGTATTCGTTCGGATAATTGAAATCTGCAGCCACATTTTAAATAAGGAAATGAGCGAAAACTAGTGCCTAAACACAATTTAATATTTTATAAAGAACATCGCATAAGTTTTTAGCAAATATATTGTGGCACAATCAAGGTTAAGCCCCATGCTTATGATCGGTAATGTATTTAATTAATTGGACAAATAGGTGATGGTATACCTCGATTGTTAAGGGGTATAACTGCAATCGTTTCACTTTATACAGTACACATGTGTATATTTATTGCAATATTTCTGATCGTAAAAGATGTTGTGATTTTATAATTCGGTCATTATTCTACCATGCGTCATAATCCATACAATTTTTTCATCCGAAGGCTAATCACAAAGACAAGAAAAATCAGAGTTAGGGGATCCGAAAAATCATACATCGGTGCGAATTAAAAGCGGGGCTTAGGGAGAATGAGAATGACAAATATGAATCCCCTATTATTGTGGCAAAAGCATACGGCCATCCCGTAACCACCAACCCCCCCCCCACACACACACCTCCCTTCCATCACTTCCTCTACACCCACAGATTCCTTCTCCGCCCGTCGGTAAGTGAAACTGCAAAGTGAGAAGAGACTGCCCCCTCCCACCACCCCATCACCGAAAAATGCCTTTTGTTTGCGAGCGCCCATCTGCCTGACTTCTGAGCCTGACTCGGCTGACCTTTTATCTCAGTCTCTCGCGTTCTCACCTTTCCCCGTTTTCCTTCGTCTCTTCCCCGGATCGCCCTCGCTCGTCTACACGCACCTTTCTCCCTCTCTGATGGCATCCCACTTGAAACCACCCCGTTACCTGACAGGAGACAACATGCCATATCCACCCAGTCCCCAGACACATGTAACTTGAATAAAAATGCAGCGATTCGCTTTCTGTGTGAATTGAACAATATGAAACCTTGCTGCAAATCAAAACGACCTAACATTAGTTTCAAATTTAATATTCGGTATCCTTATTTAATTCCTGTGTCAGACAGGAAATCGTAATTTAGTACTGTACCACGAAATCCAATCGCGACGGGAATCGAACCAGAGACCGTCGTTTCCACAAGGCAATCCTCAAACCAACTGAGCTACCAATGGGATGCATAATTGTATCCCATCGATAGCTAACCAATCAATAATTTTTATTTATGTTTAATCAGTTTTTCTCAATTAATTTATATTATTATTATATCCAATCACAGTAGTTAATATTACTACCGGAGATTCTGTATTCTCGTGTTGCTAATTAGGCAATGTGCTAGGCACACAAATTCCCAGGTCTCGAATAAACAAGAGCCAGCGCCGGGCATCGACCCCAGGACCACCGCACTCGGTTGCAATACCGATTTGGCTACGAAGAGTCGTACCTGATCTTCGATCCACTAAAACTGAAACGCACAACAAACTGATTCTGTGGAACGCCACCAGAGGGCACCAGAGAGCAAGTACCAGAGGCCAGAGGTGAAACGCAAGGTCTCACGAGCAAAGACATCGAGCATTTTTTTTTTCCACGCGCGCAGATACGAGCACGGAAAATTTAACGACGTCGGCATCGCCAAATTCCATCGGCCCAAAAGACACGCGGCCCGCGTTCGGGATGGGGACGTCGACGGAAACATGCCTATATATACACGACCAAGTGCCGACGTACGAGCGTGCGCGCGCTATAGTCGGAATTGAGAATGTCAAACATGGTTAGACTATGGGGCAAACGTGCTTACGTGTCGTGAGTGCGCCGTTTCGGAGGTGGCTAATGATGTTATCTGTGCGCGCCTAATGGGATATAAAGGAACTGGAGAGCGCCCATATATACCGTTTGACATGTTGACGATCTCTCTCCTCCTCCCCCATATCTCTCTCTCTAAAGACGAATCTTTTTGAATTAAGCAAATACGGAGATGCGCCCTTCTGTATAGGGATTGCGCGAGGTTGACATTAACGGTTTCCCAAAAAATTATAATTGCGGCGGCATTGCGCGACTGTAATGAAAGCGCAAAGATATAAACGTCAACGTGAATGGGTCTTTATTTATCTAGAGAATATACATTGTAGGCTATGCGATGCATAGGCAGGAGAGAATAAATTAATTTTTAAATCCAAAGGCATATAGGCAAAGAGATTTACTGATGATAAGGATACGCAAACTAATATCGATTATTTTTATTAGATTAGTTAATTACACTGACACCATCGATGGCATAATCGATGTTAAGGTCCGTGCTTGTGGTGGGTTATGCCTTTTAATTTTCGTAAATTATACATTGATGGTTACAGTATGGTACTGGAGCTACAGTGTAGGTGTGATGTCTACCGCTATTCTCATTTTCCCAGGGCGTGTCGGCAGTGGAACAATCTAACATAGTCTCGAATACAGAGCCTGTTAAAATAAGGATAACCCCCATCTTTGTCCTTAACTGATCTTTGACCCCCTAAAAGGGGATGCTTGCGGGTACATATTGTAATTATTGTGATTGTAATTTAAGAAGTATTAAATTATTCTAAATCATTAAAATTCTAAATTATACTAAATGTTACTTAACTTTAGCGGTTAAGGGTATATAAAAATGAAATTATCTAGTGAGAACAACAACTACAATAATTCACTTAATATAAAGCAAACCTGAAATATTAAACATTCCGTGATATATTTAAAGATTCGTATATAGCGAAGAAAGTTTAAAGACACTAACGACACAACGATAGAGTCTCTCGGCGCGCACCGAGGTGATTCGTATATATTTAAAGAAATCGTGTAAGAATATGAGATGCTATCGCAGCATTAATGGCCATTGGAGTTCGTGAACTTCTTCTAGACGCTAACAGCGCGCGAAACGCGGTCAGGAAGCCAAAGGCTGAAATGACACTGAAGCTATACGTGGCTGAAGTGTAAATATCTACCGCTAGGATCGCTCTCCATTGCGTGTCATTTATTTCAATTATTTCTTTCCCGACTTCCCGTGATACGAAAAGTTGTCCATGTTTTCAAACCACGTAATTAACTGAATTACTCTCTTGCAACGATACCTACATCTACAACAAGCTTAGATGTTGACATCAAGCATTGCTGTTTCCAGTCCGCAAAAAAATGAAACGGTTCTCATGAGAAAATGACACACAAAAATAGAAAAAACTAGTCTTTTGAAAACACAGCCAGTGCGTGTCCTAACATTTCACAACATTCGTCAAAAATCTTGACTCGCGATTAAATATTTTTACTGTATAGCTTAGTCCGTGTAATCCGGTTTGTAATGTGCTTTTGATAAGTCTATATAGATGACTGGTACATTCGAGTTTACATTTATAACCTCCCCGATCCGGATTATAGAAAATAATGCCGCAGCCCTGAATTGAGCGATTTGCGCATTGACCTGGGCTGTACAGGGATAGCGCATTGTCGGACGTCACGTTTCACGTTTTGTACCCACCAACTGTCAACAAATCTACTTTTTGAGCGAAACGAGTCATGCACGTGAAGACCGTGAATGTGAGCTTGGCTCTCCTCTATCTATCTCACTCTATCAGCTCCCATGCACCTTTACTCTCTATTTACCATTGAACTACTACAGGATCCCCCCCTTCTCCAATCTGACAAAATTCAATGCGCCTCTTAAATACTAGGTCTTCTATTCAGCGTATCTGATTACATCCGTTTCTGCCGTCAATAGACTTTACAAGATGGCAATCGCAGTCAAGAGACGAAAAGGTTAGATAAGGTTTTTGAAGTGATATCAGAATGTATTCAACTGTATGATTATTCCATCAATGATGGATTGTTATCATACACACAATCCAGATTACGTTCCAAGATGCTATCCATCAAAATCAACAATTTATTTTGTCCCATTTTGTTGATACCCTAAAAATTAGCTAAATAATTAATTTGATTATATTCGCGACTAGCTTAAATTATCAATAAATAACATTGGTCGATAACACAACGTCATTGTGCATACGTCATATCAAAAATTAATTCCACATTAGAGATGAATAGTTTTTAAGACGCGCAATATAGAAATAATTTCTCATTGAAATTAGCACGCCTCAAATGCAGAATATTCATTCTATAATTATGATTTATTCGAACCAAGGATTAGTCATGGACACGAGATTTCAATTATCCCCGCTTGTGGCGCTTCTCACATTCAAATATTTAATTTAACATTATGTTTTAAATTTCAACTAATATGTACAAAATGAATCCACGATTATTCGTGTACCTCTCAGAATAATTTTCAAACTCTTGGCAAACTTGCACATTTCATAAGGAAGAACAACCTGCACTTGTTATCTTTATTCATAGGGTTTGTGTAATATTTCTTTTTTACAAGAGTTTATCATAACCATTGCTTTTCCCCCATTTTTTTTAACGGCGCACTCATTTTATTTTTATGTAATCGGTTGCTATTATTTTTATTGAGCTGACCATCGTTTCTGACCCCGGCTTCCGCGCTACCTAAAATCGGCTAAGTTTTTACACAGAGCAAATGGAGCGTAAGCGAGGTACACACACGTACAAGCTCAGCAGGGTCACTGAGATATCGAGAGAGCATGCTTGTAAGAAGAAAACGCCGGTCTCTTGTGACCGATCACGGCATTGAACCTACTGAGACCAGCTGTGCACTTCGGTTACAATAAATAATTTCCACTTCAATCCGAATTGCTATGAGATTATTTCGCCACCGAGTACCCAATGCTAATGGAGAAATATGTTTTACGTGTTGGCGAAATTGTGATCGATTAGACCAGGTTCGATTCCTGGCCTTATTCCATCTTGAGATACTGGATACTAATTCCTCGTTCCTTCGGTTTAAAAATAAACATACAAGAATTGAGTACGGTGCAGCAGCCATTTTATTTCTTAACACAATTTTCTAACTAATTGGATGACAAATAACTGTCACTATATTCTCTGACAAATTCTTCATGAATTAAAAAAAAATAAAAAAATTTAAGCCACGTTATTCATAGAAACAAATAATTTTTTTTCAGTTCGTCGAGCGTGACACCATTTTCATATGTGTCAAAGGAGTGGAACGTCCTAAATCTTTCGACGTTCCTAAAAAAAAAGGAACAAGGATGTGCCAACGTTCCTCAGGAAAGGAACGAACTCCTTGGAACGAACGAGACGTCCCTTTGCCGTTCCTACCCAACAATGGCCACAAGACACCAATAACTGTCCGGCACAGAATCCATAGCTAAACTGCACGGTTCGTTTAGTCGGTGTAAGTTCGCTGCGATATGTCTTGCGCCACTAGTGACTAATCTAGGGTCGTCGGAGGATATATCGACTCTCTGCCGCTTTCGCTGAATGCCGTCGGTCGAGCTTAATCAAGCGCGGTTGCCTCGACTTCTCCAGAACTCTCTCTCTCGCTCTCTCTTGGTAAATCATCCAACCAGGATGATTATAGGGTGTCCATCATTAATGCGCGCGCTCGGAACCCTCCCCCACCCCCCGGGGAGGCTCCAACTCGCGGGGCGCATCAGCCCTCCGACCATCCCCTGACCACTTCACCTTCAAACAGACACTGCCATCATCTCACTTCCACTTTTTACCATTAACCCGCCGTGTAATTTCATACCGATCGACCGCCCCATACATAGTCCTCCTGAAAACCTCATTCCTGCTAAATCGAATAAGCCGATTTTTTTTATTAATATTATTTCGTGGAAAACGTGAACGCCCAGAAATTGAATTATCTACTGGATGACGAGAGATTTGTTCGAACAGTTGCGGCATTTTCATGGTTAGTGATTTCTTATGGACGCCAACGAATCGTCACAGATTGCACATTTGTTTATCGCAGTTGTGCAGTCTAATAACTATTTTTTTCTTCGCATTTTGATAATACTTGTAGTTGAAGTTGGGTAAGTATAAAATAATAAAGAATAAAAAGATAGTTTAATAATAGGTCTCGCAAAATCATGCCTAATGAGCCCAATTCTGAGGATACATAACGAATAAGTTAAGTCGTTCAGGGTTCGAACTTGTGACATATCTAGGCATGCCTCCCTAGGAAACTCATTGTGTGGTTGGCACATGGCAAACGGAAAGAGTAAACTGTTCCCTGCACAACGCCTAATCCAGTAAGTTAAGTGAGTAATAAATGCATGAATAGTATTCACATGTATGATTGCATGTCTATAAAATTGCCTAGATGGAGAAGTGTCTTAGGAGCATATCGGCGCACCAGTCAACTCTGCGGTAATACATCATATTTTTTCGTGGCTTTTCGCATTTTCTTTTTACGGTTCTGTGTGCAGTGATGGCCGACGTCTATTTAGCCTGACACGCATCAAACACTTGCAACCGAGGACAGATCTACGCGCCGATCAACATTGCTCTCTGACAAGCCCCGCCCCGCCCACTCCCTTCACGTTTTCATTTTAATAAACACATCAAAGACAAGAAATATACACATAATTATAGTTCTCAGTTTTGGAAAATAGAATGTTTTAATTATGAAGAAGTAAATTCAAAGTTATGGCAATATAGTCACCTCAAAAATCATTCAGCCATCTATATTATAATTCAAAGTTTTCTACTTCCGTCCGTGTCCGCCACACTTCCGCCCATCAGAATGCGTTCGTTTCAAAAGCAAGTTCCTAGATGGCGCAAGTTGTGACGTATAGCTTCCACTAGTGTTATTAAAGTGAAACAATGCGACACGACTTACCAAGAGTTTTTGTCAAAGACAAGAAATTTTATCGAAATATATCAAAGGGGAAATAAATTCCAGGACTAAACAAACATAAATAATAACTCCTTTGCCATTTGATGAACCGAAACTGGAACTTCCAACTGCACCATGCATCTAAAAACCTCATCTCCGGCTCCATATTTCTCCGCGCACCCCTAACCTCACCTCTCCAGCCACTTACGATTTTTCTCCCCATTTGACCACTCTCCAGAATTCCACCGTCAAACCGCTCTTCATCATGGCCGGTTCTCTCTCCCCTACAGGGCATTTTCAATGGTCCTCCCCCCCCCTTGCCACCGCCACTACCCGTCAGTGTCCTCCCCCTCCTGACAAGAACGACGGGCGACTGAGAAATTATCCCTCCCATTTTTGACGCCGTGATATAATATTATTTCTCATCGCCGATGCTGAACAGCGGACCGATCTCCCCCACCTAATAAGCGTTGCCGCCGGCAGATGTCGCGGCGAGCGCTCTGTTATTGATGACGAGCGATAGTTGGCCTCGAGGTTTTACTGTTATGGATCGGAATGGCCTTGATACCGTCTTTAGAACCGTCGTATGGAACGCATTTTTTAAAGTGAAAGGTGGCTAGCAAATGCAAAAGAAGAAGAAAAAAAATTTCGGAAACTTTAATCGTCATTTTAAGCCATTACTAATTATTATATTTTCGAAAAATTTTCAAACCAAAAACATTTTAGCTTTTGCTAAAGCAAATTCAAAGTGAAAGCCGAAATGCTCGCCAACTTTGCTGTAGGGCGTGACCCGCGATAAAACCCTGACATACCCAAACCAAAATGGTCGCCGACGCACTGTCTGATTGCTCGCCGTCCGTAAACAAAAATTGAAATACAATTCCCACCAGCATAATCGAACTGAATTGAAATTGATCGTCGAACACCATAACGACTTGCCATCGTGAATTAAAAGATAAGAAATATCATATTGACTTTAATTGACATGCCCTAAATTAGCTAAGACATTCGAATACCAATCAGATAATTCATGTTTAAGCTTATTTTTTTTCAAAGGTAGGTCACTCAGACTTTAGTTTCGTATATTTGGGCGTTAATAAATTAACGTCAAAAACTGCTGGCTTTGAAATTTATGTGAATGAAAACGCCCAAAACGCACAACTCAATTAAACTACATTTAATATAAAGCACACTTGAATTCAAACTTATGTTAGTAGTAACGCCGTGCGTATAGAGGGTTACGATAGTTTTCCATCGATGGTTCAAACTATCGATAGTCGATACTATCG
>JAUJYS010004162.1:0-12266 GCA_033995665.1 Melogona broelemanni | reverse complement strand
CAAACCACCTCTGTATTCTGCCTAGTAAAACACAGGTGTCGGGGGATCGAGGGTCGGGGTCCAGAGAAGACACCCTGATGGTAAAACCAGTCCCTGGACTGACTAACCAACCAAAAAATAATTCAGTCCTGTCATGGATCTCTCATTATTTATGTTTTAGTAAATGTGTATACTTGAATATATTGCCTACTCGTATCCACAACGTATTTCTTACAAACATGTATCAATTTTAACAGATTCACTTCAATGTTACGTGCGTTGGGCAAATTAATTATACACCAACTGTTGATCAGGATATGAAAATAAATAAATAAAAAAGAAAATGTGCTTTGCCGAGTTAACAAAATTTCACATTGTTATGAGTCATATCTAAGCCGGAAACGACTAGAACGCGCTTACAAACAGATACCCATCGCGAAAATGAATTTAATTCAATGTACAACTAATTATCGTTCGGTTTAACGATAAACTTGAGATACCCAAAACAATTTTAGAATTAATATCTCCTATTTTTTATTGTTGGCCTCGTTTTAACATGCCTGATCGGGTAGGATCACCTGTCCGAGTCTATTTCAAATGTTGCAGATGCTATAATCGTATTGTTTTATGTGCTGATCATATAAACAATTTTGCCAAGCGTTAACCGTTCGTTCACACAGTCATATACAAATAACTGATATACACTAGTGCAATGGCCGTTAATTATTTTATCCCCTGTAGCTGAAAAAATATTTAGTGTTTTAGGGGGAGGGGGCAAGGAGAGGGTCATACCTGCACGAATCACATTGGGTCAGGGGGAATAAAATATGACCCCCTCGGGGATGTACAAATGTGTTTAAGGCACCGACAGACGGTGAACCCCCTCCACTTCCCTCTCCAAACGGTGCAGTATAGTCGGTCTCACATCTACAAGCCACCGAGGATTCTATCTTTTTGGAAAAGTAAAGTTTTCGAATATTTTACGACCAGGTGTTTAACACCGATTAAGACAACCGCCATAAAACATTAATCCGTTTAGGAATTGAAATAAAAGTTTATAGGAGGAGGGACTTGTCTCCACCTAAACCCGTGTGCCGTGCGCGGTGGGAAAATTTGAACATTTCGGTGACTAGCGTGAGAACTATTTTAAAAGTCTTAAGGACAGGTCCTTGTCGGTCTTCTTGACATAATTCTGTTGTGATTTAGAAAATGCAGATCTTAAATATCATTATGAAGCAGACCGACAACCCAATTGTACCTAAGATCTGAGCAAAACAGCGGCAAAAAATATAATGGCTAAAACGAGTTTTGTGATAATTGTGCACAATCTAATTCCTTTAAAAATGCACGAAAACAAAAATAAATATAAGGTTTTTTATGTTGAGCCTGCCGCATTCAGATGTAGCAAAGGTGAAAGTGGACAATTTCCGACAAAAACACCGTGACGAAAGAATAACTCATTCCCCATTTGGCCAGGCGAAATAATAAAGAGGCACGAACATCCGGTACACAGGAAAAATGAAGGATACGATTAGAATTTAGATTGGCCACCGCGAAAATCCATCATCGCCGCTCTTTATTCGCGTGCGAGAATGAAAACTCGGGAATGGTGACGTAGACGCGCGCGCCAGCGCGGCCTGCACCAATCAACGCTCGAAGCGCCCGGTGACGACAACAAGTGACGCTTTTACACCAGCGCCCCCATCCAGGGAAAGCTCGTTTCTCTCGCACGAACGCATCGGACACTGTGCATCGACAAATTGGTCCCGCCAACGAGGTCGTTAATGGTTTTGTGAGGGTAGCCGTCCTCGTTTTTGGAAGTGACCGCGCCGAAAACCTACACCGCTGTTCCTTCCTATCACCAGAGCGCTACGCGCACGAGAGAGAGAGAGAGGTGGTCACCAACCTGAATAGTACTACCCCGTCCACCCTCCTTGCCTCCCTCCCTCCCTCCTACTCTTTCCAGAATTTTGACGAGGCTCACAAGTCACAACTTCGAACAACGTGGTCCGCGTCAGTTGCGTTTCAAGATCGCCTGCCAACTTTTGACAAACTAACTGTTCGCCTAATAGCTGTCCACACGCGCACACGTGACTCCACATCAACATCCGTTTTAACTCGATTTCATAGTTTTCAACCGGCGTGTGTCATCAAGTTGTCGCATTCGGGCTTCGCTATTGCAGATTGCAAAACGAAAAACTTAGCATTTGTCTGAAGAGCAACAGTGACGGAAGTTTCAGCCAAGTGAAGTGCGTTTCGAGAGATTCTTGCTGACATTTGACCTATCGGTCGTGGTCAGTAATCATCGTGAAGGACATCATGCAATCCTACCGGCCGCCACCGCCACCCATGGATAACGGTTCGCTGACCGACGACGGATCCAGCCCCGAGCTCAACTCCAGCGGAGGTGGTGGTCACCACCACCTCATCGAGGAGCACCACCATCATCACCACGGACACCACGCCAAATTCCGCGAATTAACCGGCGGCGCGCCCAGTCCACCCCCGCACCACCCAAACCATCCCGGCGGCCATCACCACCACCACCATCACCCTCACATGCACCACCATCCGGCCGCCGCCCTGGGACTATTCGGCCACCAACAGAACGGCGCTAACCTGGGCAAATCGAACAATTCCAATTCGTCGTCGATGCACCTGGTCGGCCAGCAGCAGCTGATAAACGGGCGCTCCATGAAATCGTCGGCGCTGCACGGGCTGAGCGGCGGGGACGATTCCATGTCCGACTGCCGGAAACCGCCGCGCAGTCCGCCCTCACCGACCAACTCGCTGGACAAGTCGCTGTCCGACATGGAGGGTCAGTCACCGTCAGACAAGGAGAAGATGTCCAAAGGAGGTAAATAGCAACAATTTATACGTTTCTTAAGCTCATTTAATTCCACAAGATGTATCCACTGAATGCTGTAAATGGCGCGAGTTTTTAAAATCCATATAAATGTACCGCATATCGCCATAAAACACATCGCCATTAAATAAACAATGAAATTAAATACGGGTGATTCGCCATAATAAAACGTTAGGCCGTTTTTTAATTTTTGGAATTTTTTGTTTCATTTAAATCATTTGATTATTCCAAATTCATGTTCAATTCGATCTCCAGCTATATGAATTCAGAACTCTACAGGCATCTTCACATGATGTATCGACATAATGCAGTTATCCAAAATTAATTATTTACGCGCGTGATAAAATTTGTTTGACACATCGAGAGAAACGCCATGGTCCCATGCAATAGAAAGTAGTTCACGAAATATGTTAGGATTCTCGAGCCACCGGGATCTTACCCATTGTACCGAGGACAGCTCTACTTAACATCTAACTGCTTTCGGCCCTAAATTTCCTTGAATGTGTACACACGATTTCCTTTAGAATGGAAGTAAAACAATGAGGAACCTAGCTAGGTCAGAAACCTAGGCTAGGCCAAATTAACAGGTCGTGTTTAGCGAAATCACATTACTACACGATCGTAACACAAATCAAATTATGCGTACCCATTCCACCCAATATTTTTTTTTAAATCACCGTAGTGCCTAGTGCACAACAGGATAACTGCACCCTTGGATCTCTATGGAGATATGTGAGGGGCAGAGAAGGGAAGGGGAATGGCAGCAGGAATAGTCAGGCTGCAGGATCCACCCCTAAGCTCTGGACTCCCTAATGAAAGCTCAGGACCTTTTGCATATGATACTTAAGGTTTGTTTAGATGTTGTATGACTGTTGCCATTGATATAAATAAATAATATTTAATATTAATATATTTAATAAACTTTATTCCAATTAAAATTGTAATTTGCCATTTTCTTCGTTTTCAATTGAATTTTGACTTACACCAGGGTTGTTTACGGTAAAATTTTGAAATTTCGTTGTTGTTGCCTAAAAACCCCATTACGGCGTTTGATAACGTTGCCTCAATCGAAAATATGCATTTTGACGAAACGGATCGATCACACAACGACCTCTGCAGGTAGCTCCATGGAACAATTGCTGCCCAATTCAAAACTCGGTTTGGTGACAGCGTGTCGTGAGCTGTGAACGGGGATGAATTTGTTTTAAATGAAAAATTATCATTTCTTCGGAAGTCCCTTTTACGGAATGGAAAGTAGGGTGAATACGTCAAAGGCCAAGTGAATCTGGGCCAAAGTTTAGGGGAGCAGTACCTTTCCTTGTCTTTCGAGAACTGGGTCCCCACAATATGTAAGCCCCCGCGCATGCTGCAGCCGCCAACACAGCCAGTAGCAACGCCCGATTGTTGTCCATTGGTTTATCTCTTTTCTCAACCACACTCAATTAACTAGCACATTTTAGAGCTGAAAGAAATAAACAATTTTGCATTTTTGGAATATAAACAGTTATTTACGACGCCATTAGCCACACTCATATTAGAACACTCAAGGATTTGTCATCATGAGCACGCCAATTTTGCTGCGTCTTTTTTGTGTACCACTTGCACTAACTTTTGAGAGAAATTCTTAAATGATAAACGCGCCATAAAGTAAAATGATAAAAAGTGACCAAGAAAATCGAGCTGGCTTCAGCGCTCCTGACGGTTCACTCTATTCCGATCGCGCTGAATGCAAAGCGAATCCCAATGCTTACGTGGTCACTTCGTTCGATTCTAAGCGAAATACAATCATATTTTTCTTTAAAGATAAAGAAGAAAAAAAATTTCATTTCTTTTTAAGCGATTTTAATAGCAAAACATTAAGAATTAGGTTGAGCAGACGATGTTTGAGCAAGACGACACATTTAAATTTTGTGAATTCTGGTACACTCGCGTCAATAAATCATTTTTGCTAATGTAGAATAATATATTTACATATATTTTTGTATATAAAATAGGAAAACAATCTATTACAAATTATACAATAATCAAACAATATTTTGTTGAATAAGAAAACCCAAAACATTTATTTTACTGCGGGCGCGCATAGTCTGGCACCAAATCACAAAATATGTAGAAAAGCGACCCATTAGAAATGTTAAGCATTTCACTCCCGAGCGCCACCAAGCAGCCATGCACAATCTACCCAAAATACATCGAAATTTCCCTTACTGCAGTTACCAGTGACAACTGGTCGTCAGGGGCGCTGTAAATTGATAACGCGTCATTTAGTCGATTTCACTATGTGGCTGACGACTTCCGCGTCGCGAACAGTGATGGATTCCTAGATTTTGTTGTTGTTTGTCTGTTGCGGTCCCTTTAAATGCCGTTCTCATGTTGAGAACGAAATCGCGAAGTGTTATTGACGTGTGTGCGGACTGCGGCGCCCATGGTAAGACTGACCCCGACGTCCACACCACCATCCAACCAACTTAACCCTCTCCCGTCAAACCCCCTCACCCGCCCCGTGTCTAGTACCCCACCCCGCCGACAAACAAGTTCAATCGAGGACATAAGTTGTCCGTCTCTCCCGTTGCGCGTAGCTAGTCGAAACAAGTGCATCCCACTACTAAACGATCTGTCAACGCCTCTTAATCCTCTTTCCCTTTTCCATTCGTCGTTTCGGGACCCTGTTGGGACGCCTTTCCTAGGGGGAGGACTAGGTCTCACTCCAGAGACCAAAAATGGCGCCCCTTGCACTCTCTCGCCTCTCTCGTGTTGTGGCATCTGCATTGCGGTTGAATGAACCCCGCGTCTGGCCGACCGGGGGGAAATGAAACACCAGGGGGTGGGAAATGACATCATAGTACCGTTTACTTGGTCATCAGCTGAGAGGGGGTTTTCCCCATCTTCCATTTTTGCCTAGATTGAAAATCTCACCTTCTCAACCTGTTGAGTGTGTGACACCTTGTCCGCCCCTCCCACTCCTCACCTCGTCATTTTCACCGGTAGCAAAGTCTACTTTTTGCGAGGTTTTTCTGGTTGAAATGATTCAAATTAGGAAAAATTTCTAATCTTTAGTCTTCTTACCAAATTGTGATGCGAACCGGGAACCGTTCCGTCCTGCACCAGTTAAATTCAAAATTCTGCAATCTACCGTGGCCAGAGTGTAGGGAGAACATTCCGAAGTTAATAATGAATACTTTAGTCAGTAAGTTGTGCTGATGGTTTAAACATTGCGTTGCAGTACATTTGAAGGGGGGGGGACATGATAATTGACAGTCCAGTTAATAAACAATAATAAACAATTACCTCCTCAGATATTGTCAAAGCAACAAGGACACAGAATCTCCTGTTGTGATATTCACTTCAGTGATTGAAAATAATAAAAATAATTAAGTGTTTATTGGTAATTATTAACTTAAAATTTTCAGTATCAGCCCAGTAAGAAGTATTAGTGGTAATATTTAATTGTGTTTTTGTTATCAAAATAATGGCTTGGCTCTAGGTAAATTGGAAACCAACAAAGGTTCCCGAAAACGGCATTACAACTGAATTAGTTATCGTTACATTCCGTCATAGGCCATAGCTCAGTTGGTTGGAAAACTGACATCGTCACGTTTATTCTATCCCGGTGTATTGCAACGATATGTCCCCCAAATGGTGCAAATAACCAAAGTGAGCCCATTTACGTGTTGAAAATTAGTCGTCCCGCTCGATAAACAAATTTGAGAACATCGCCAATGTTGAGTAATTCGCGAAGTAGACATTCCTGCCAATTAAATCGTGTTTCCTCTTAGTTATTGCGTCCCGGAAGGTGTGAGGTAGAGTAGGGGTAGGGTGGGTTTCATGGCAGCTGACACTCCGATCATTCCACTATCTTGGCCGACAGCGCAGGATTTACGATTACGACGATCAGGATGCGCTCGCCCGTGATAATTTGTCTATTGGCTCGTCATGTTAACATGTTAATGATTCGCTGTGTTTATGTAGCTCTCGTGCGTCGAATCTACGTCTATGTGCCGAATGCCAAGCGACTGGAGATAATATGTCTGTGTCATCATGTGTACGGGCTCTGAGCTAATAACGCACTCGTTGCATTGGGCAAATAGAGAAACTGCGTTCATAAGCAAACTTATCGATACGGTGGCGTCACACGCATAATCACGCGACTCCCCCAATCATCCGCCCTTACATCACCTATTGCTGCTTTATTCACTAATTTTCCTGGCTCTTCTTGTACAGACAAATACAAATAGTTTGATTTGTGTTTACAATTTTTGATATTATTTTGAGGCCTTAAAATAATATCAAAGAAGTGTAAGTACAAATTCTAATTGATTAAAATAAATAAGTATTATTTTTTCCCTCCAGTTAGTTGACTTGTGATGCAACGGTCTCAGGTTCGATTCCTGGCGTTCTGATGAAAACTTAGATTACAGCACAGACACATACACTAGTACTACATACTAGTACTACGTGCATCTAGTGATATCTAATTTGTTTAAAAAATTATAATTAGATTATTTCAGAGATAAAATTAAACTATCGTTTAAGATTAAGATTATTATGTAAACATTTTAATTGTTTAAAATAATTTAAAATAATATTTCAATTTTAACGTTAAAATGGACACTGGTAAATTTTAGTGCCGGAACATTTTTCAGAAACGTCATCATATCGTGTTAATAAATTGTGGTCACGAAACAACGCACAATTTTTTTTTTGAATGAAACTCGTTTCGGGTTGTTGTTATATTAGTCGTGGGCGTCGGCATTCGATTACATGCACAAGTAAATATAAAAATGACAGATCTACGGGGAAATGGAAAAATAAAAAAATGAGATAGCAAATCTCGACTGACCTAATAAACTCTACCTCTCCGTACCTTATTTTTCTATGTAAACACTAGAGATAAGCGAGTCAATGTATTTTCCGACACACACTCACGCGGTTGTTGATTGGCACGCGATATCCGACCCACTTGCCTATTAAAAACTTCACAGTTGGTCCAATTGCCTTTTATTTTTCAATCGACCAAACGTTTTGGGATTCCCTTTACCGCCATCCTCACCCGTCCCTCCCCCCCTCAATTCCTTGAATTTGCGAACTGATTCCGTTTTCCTCTCCGGCTCTGTCCGGCATAGATCCGACATGGGCGTCAGTCAACCGGGGCGTGTTGGTGTGCGACGAGTGTTGCAGCATCCACCGCAGCCTCGGCCGACACGTCTCGCAGGTCAAGTCGCTGGCCAGGGACGTCTGGACGCCGGCACAATTGGCGGTAAGTTCGCGTGAAGGGTTCAAATGTCAAAGGTCAAAATTGGGCTTGTTTTCAAGTGTGGCCAGAGTGTAGAGATAGTTTCAGAAATGGGTTTCAAGAACTGAAAGGTGGAAAGATGTTTGTTGCTTTTATCCACTGACTGATTTTAGTATTTTCCAAACACCTTGTCATGCGGATGCGTTTTTTCCCATCACCGTAGTGAAATTCCTGTAGTGAATTCCACTACAGGAAATTCCTTACCCCTCGTGTCGCTATGGCGATACAGAATTCTGCGTGTGACGATCACATTTTCACCAGTACCCCGATATCTAATAAGCTAGATAGCGATCCGGGAATCGAACCCGGAATTGCGCACCGCAGCCGGTTGCAATACCCACTGAGCTACGATGAATCGCGCGAGTTCGTAACGTTTTCATTGCATCATAAGTTACAAGTTTTACCTCGCAATCAAATGACAAAATTGTTATCCCGTAGAGGTGAATGTGCGCCATAACGTTCCAGGATTACGACACGGGTAAGGGCCGACACAGGACACGCAAACATACCACTTTGGTAAATTAAAAGCTCGTTCGACAGCAATTAGCGGTATTTTTCGATTTCGTGTGTCATCACCCTCGGTTTGGTACTAATTGCATAGACCACGTATCCAGTTGTCTCCTCCTCCTTTTCCCGGTGGCCAAGGATAGCGCATCGCAATTAGCTGCTAGTCCTAGTCGACCGTCTCTCAGCTGTCGATCGTGACGTCGAAAGAGAGTGGAGGAAAGAAAACGAAAAAAATGCTGGCCCCAAAATAACCGGGTTTCATTCGTCATAGGTAGCGCGCGGATGTCGGTGTGCGCGGGAAGCCACACAAAAAAAATGGACAGGCCCTCACTTAAATTTGAAATGACGTCCAAAAATAGTAAATGAGGGACTCATTTTTTTTTTTTTTTTTTTTGACAAATTCTGTCGTCTAATTTTAAAGAGTTGTTTCTGCGCACCACTACCTTACAACTTACTCACGAAATTACATCGAAGCTCTGCTAATATTTAAAAAATGTTCACACAGTGCAACAATGTTCCGATGAGACTTGATTCGTGGCTACAAACCTCGTGGTTGCAACTTTTGGTATTTGCGGTCATTTTAATGGTCCATGTGTCAGCTATCCACGATGATATTGTTTGTAAAAAAAGTCAACGTTTCGATGCAGTGTGGCCGTTTATGTGACAGTCGATAAACTATTCATGTCGGAAACTCCATAGGAGCAATGAGCTGTCATTAAATCTATAAAAAAAATGAAGACACCACCAAAAAAAAATTGAAATGATGTAACAGGTCAAAGGTATCACGTACTCCATAGCTAAATAATGGTTTACATGTGGCATAAACGCTTTGCTTCGCGAAAATGCTCAATTTGAAAATGCTTCATTTCGGAAATAGAGAATTTTCGCGAAGCCAATTCGCAAAGCAAATTTTGAAGAGCAAAGCGTTTACGCCACATGTCATTGTTTGGGATAAGCACGTGATACCGTTGACCTGTTACATCGTTTCAAATTTTTTTTGGGGGTGTCTTCATATTTCTTTTGAGATTTCATGAAAGCTCATTGGTCCTATGGAGTTTCCGACATACTGCATCAGAAATACCACACTACACTGCATCAAAAAGTTGACTTTTAAAAATAAAACAAGATCATTTTGGACAGCTTGACACATGGACCATTAAAATGACCGCAAATACCAATAGTTGACGCCACGAGATTTGCAGACACGAATCAAGTCTCATCGGAACATTGTCGCACTGTGTATACGGCATCTAGGACATGAATGACATCGGATGGGAATGTTTTCTAATTCAAAAGGGGATATTGGACAGATGTCGTGACAGCTCCGTAACGAGAGACGAACTAGTTTTTAAATTAATATTCTATCCAAACTTACCAATACTTATATTTTATTTTATGAACTAGTTTTGTTCGTCTTTAATGTCCGTACCGTACTTATACCGAGACCCTTCCCTAACAAGTACAATAAAAAAATGACAAAATTGTATCAGAAAAAATTCAAAAATTCATTTCAAATATTTTTTCTTAACTTTCACTTAGCCGAAGCCACAAGCCTTCTTAATTCTCTTAATAGCACGAGTCTGGTTAGAATGTGGCTCATAAAAAAATGTGGTAAACATCCGAGAGTCCTCTCAAGTGCTTGCGGTGAACGTGCTCACACGGCCTCACCACCGGAGCCGGATAATATCTGCGGGGAAAAGCAAACTGGGAGAAGAAGAAAAAATGTCGCCGCCCGAGAGTGGGAGAGACACGGGAACTCTTTTTTTTTCTTGCGTGCGACTCTGGCCTGGATGAATAAGAGGATAACTTGTGCGTGTTACAAGTTTCAGATCGATTCTAAAGACGAACAAGAGTCACTAAATACGAAATTCCAGGAAGCAAACAACAAACTGAATGCTCTACCGATCGAAGGGTTGAAATGGGACAGAGATCATAGAAGTCAACAAAACGATGACGGTTACGGATGAATCTGACTTAATTTTTGACTTACGCCACCAGCCAGAAATACATCCAAAAAAGAACCGCATAAAATAAACCTGAATAAACGATTAAATAATTTGAAAACATTACAAAAATATGTAAATGTTTGTCACAAATAAAGAAAACAATAAAAAAATGAAACTGATACGTTAGAAGTTCGTCAGTACGACGTCATTTGATTTTATTTGATTAGATCTTCTCCTTGGATTGTTGTGACAGCTGCCGAAATATTGAAGGCGTATATTTGATGCCAAAAAAACAATGGAAAGAAACAACCGCATGTAGCGGCTGAAGGTTTACGGCAGGGACTTAGCACCAGTGTTGGGTAGGAACGGAACGGAAAGTTCCCGTTCCTAGAAACTGGTTCCTTTTTTGAGGAAAGGTGGAACGATAAGGATCCTTTTATTTCTGTAGGAACTGTAACGGGAACTGGTTCCCTTTTTTGAGGAGCTGGAACGAGGGTTCCTTTTCTGGTTACAGCGTTCCTTGTTCTAATAACCTGCATTCTCTAAAAGCACACTTTTCTTAAAAAATTGTTTCGATTGAAAATTGATCCTAAAATTGCAAATCTTTAAGTTATTCGAATGAAATTTGGCACACATGTTGGTATTTCTTTTCTTTATGAATTTGCATGACGTCATAATTTAAATTCTTCAAATATTGAAGGAACGGAAAAGGAACGAAAGAGGAACTGGTTCCTTTTTTATTTTTGAGGAACGGGAACTGGTTCCTTTTTTCATCGGAGGAACGGGAACGGGAACTGGTTCCTTTTCAAAAGGAACGAACCCAACACTGCTTAGCACAAACGCACGCAGATGCATTCGAATCGGGACGATCTGAGGGATCGCGTGGGAGCGAGTCTCGACATTTCCGTCGTTGACATTTCCGTTTATTTATTCCGTGGGTGTGGATGCTATTATTGACTCGACCAAATTTTCCTACACATGTTCTCATGTTCTCGGACGTCTGGCGGGGGCCTCTACATAAACACTCGCCGCGCTCATTCCGGGCACTTTTATTTTATGCTAATTTGTTTTTGGCTCTTGGGAACAACAGATGGTGCGCACGCTGAACGCCAGCGGAGCTAACAACATTTGGGAACATTCCTTATTGGGAACGGCCAGTGTCAAGAGTGGTCAACGAAAGCCCAACGCCAAGGATTCGATAACGTGAGTGACCTCGAGTAATATTCAATATTAAAATCACATGATCTTAAATGACGTTTACATACGAAATTTGGTTGGTTAAGCGGTTAACGAATATTTTGAAAATTTGAGCAGCAAATAGCAAATTTATGAAATACTTCACAATTTTTTTTTTTATTACGCTGATTTTGAACGCAAATACAAGCGAATTGTTAATTTATGCAATGCCACTACGAACTCGTATTTGTATTATATTTTCATATCTTTTATATTTTACTAGCTTTTTTGCCCGGCTTCGCCCGTTGTGTAAAAAAAATTATAAAAAAATATTAAAAATCTAAAAAAAAGAAAGAAAAAAATTCATAAAAAAAAGAAGAAAAAAAATCGTCATTACCGATGATGACGTCATTATATGTTTAGAATGTAACACAAATTACATGTCAACATATTTCTTTGGCAATTAATAGAGTTTAGTTTCTATGCCTACATCTCTTTA
>JAUJYS010004161.1:0-12269 GCA_033995665.1 Melogona broelemanni | reverse complement strand
TATCGCCGCAGCGACGCGAGGGGTACAATAACCTCCTGTAGTGTTATTCACTACAGTGATCCGGAATATAAAAAAAACAAAAACAAAAAAAATACAGTGTATTGTAATTGTAATAACTCAACACTTTGTACTTCGACATAGGATACTCAATACTTTGAGACGGGGCATTTTTTTACCATTTGAATGATTTTTGTCATCGATTTCAAAACAAGAGCAATGGAACCCAACGTGTTTGTTATGAGCATTAAGATTTGGGATTTGCCTTGGCGAGGCTTAGCGCTTTTATCCCCCAAGAAATGTAATAAATGACAACGATTTTTTTTTTGGTGGAACACTGATATCGTCAGCGACTGTGTCCGCTACTCTACGAGGTGACGGAAAAATCTATAGCCGAGGATCGCGTTCACGATGATGATGGCGCGCCAGTCATTTCATTCGTAGATGTCAACATCGTCAAAAGATTTTTATTAATAAATATCCGCTAAGTGCACCAAATGTGCTTTCTATCTTTCGCAGAATGGTTTCAAAGCGAAGCGCACCACCACACCATAAACACGCACGCAGAACACAACTCGGAAGAAAATGAACGAAAAAAAAAATTGGCGTTTCCTTACAGACGCGACTGGCACGTTCACCAGTTCAGTCGCGACAATCGCCGTGATCGTTGGTCGCGTTCGCCATTTTTCAGCAAGTGCATCTGTGCCGGATGAAGATGCACTACCACAGAAAAAACGCACCCCATTGTTTGGGCATAGCGGGGATCCGGAGCATATCTGCGATTGAGGTGATCATTCATCAAGCAGAAAAACGGTACTTGGGTTGAACTAATGGTTAGAATTTTTTTTGGAAGATACAATGCCAAGATGGCCGACTTCCTATAGAGATAAATTATTGCGATTCTGTTTCAAAACAGAAGTCAGAAAGTAACAAATGGTCGCAAATAATGGTGCAGACCAGACACAGCACTTGTAAGTAGCAAAAAGTATTATTCATTGACTTTATTTGTTGGATTTAGCAAAAATATTTGATAAACGATGTCTACAGAGCAGCCGTTATTTTTTTCCACAGACTAAGCTAGGTATAAAAATAAATTGAGATAGGAAAATTAGACTGTCAAATGAATCTTCCGCAGTGCTGGGTTCGTTCCTTTTGAAACGGAACCAGTTTCAGTTCCCGTTCCTCCGATGAAAATAGAAACCAGTTCCCGTTCTGGTTGCCCAGAAATGGAAAGGAACCTAAGCGTTCCTAAGTTCCTTTTAAAAAGGAACCAGCAACTTTTCCGTTCTTTCCATTAAAAAAATAGTTGAAAAAAAAAATATTTGCGAGAACACAACAACTATAGGACAAGTGAAGATTTGCGGACAAAGACCTAAGACCTACCGACACACTACTTTGGAAAATTGGACTCATAGAAAATTGAAGGTTATGGCAAGAGAAATCCTTTACACAGAAATGGAATCACCCAGTTCAAGTTCCTAAAAAGGAAACCAATTTTCCAGTTTCTCAAAAATTAAAAGGAACTTATACGTTTTTTAAGTTCCTTAAAAAGGAACCAGTTGGAGCGGAACGGAACTTTTCCGTCCCGTTCCTACACAACACTGAGAGCAGCCGCCATTTTTTTTCCCCACAGACTAGCTAGGTATAAAAATGAATTCAGATAGGAAAATGAGACTGTCAAATGAATCCTTCGTAGGGTGTTTTGTTCGCGTTGGATATTTTGACAGCGCCGCAACGTAGTCAGACACGGTCTCTATTACAACTCGAACAAAATCGAAACGCAGCCACGTTCATTTAAGCACAACTGGGGACGCAGTAAAGAGACTCGAATTACGCGAAGTCGTCGTTACCGATGCACCCAACTCCCAAAATGCTCACGCCTCAATGAGCTTCGAACCATCTACCCAAAAAACCACATCGCATCCAATTAAACCACTTTGGGTTCAGACTTTCTATCTTCTCCACCCCGCCCCCCCTCACACCACCACCTCACCACACGCACACATACATACATACACGAGAGGCTGACGAAAATAAAACAAGTAATATGTATGCAAAAAAGGTTTTCGACAATCAAGCCGAGCGTTAAATTAACCGAAAATTACTTCTTCAAACTCAAAGCGGGTTCCACATTTTTTTCTTCTTTTTTTTTCTGCGCGCGCGGATACATGTTTTTGGGAGAGGAGGTTTCAAAGCATCGGCAGTTTCCATCCCCCACCCGCCACCAACCCATGCACACTGTACACCGTGATTCATAAGTATGCGTATGAGTTACCCTCTGCCGTAAGCTCAGCTAAATGACCGGATTGTTATGAAATTTGACACAAATATTTCGACACATAGTTTGACACAGTATGAATTTTAAATTCAAATTTACTGCTACGAATTTTACATTTTAAAGGTAGCGCTGCGTTAGAGCAGCTGGCGCGCTCTGCATTACGTCAGTGCGGAAATGGCGATCCCGTCTTCGCGCGTGCGTTGATGCTGCCGGTGGACATTTTGAGCATCAAGTGAAATAGCTCAAAGATTCGCATATATTTGCTCCTTATTTATGCCAAATTTCATAACAATCCGGTCATTTTTAACTGAGTAATGAAGCCACGGCGGGGAGTAGCGCATACTTATGAATCACGGTGTATATATACGGCGAGAGTATATGTGGAAGTCGTTGTCGTGCGTCTCATGCATAATTAATATAATTAAAGAAGCGTTTCTGGGGAAACGCAGACACATTTGCATAGTCCCCATCCTCGGCGTGCACGTTTTTATGCCGCGGCGAATCTGGAGTGGCCCAAAAAAAAATTGTCGAATTTGAGCCTGATGCGCGAGGCCAGGACAATTTATTTAGGGAATCGTAGTCGTAATTCAGCGTAAAAGGGTGTAGTCTTAAAACACGTATGACGGAATCGTCTAAATTTTATTGAATGGTTTTCACGAAACAAATACAAGTATTAGGTATTTAATAAAATGTGGCTTAAACGATATTACGATTTCTAGAATACACCTGGACAATTTCTTAGAACAAAACATTGTCTATCCACAGTTTATTAATTAAATTTGTATCGGTACGACTTTTGGTAGTCAAGTTGGTTTTGCGGCCGACTGCGGTGTGACGGTGTCCTGGGTACGATTCCCGGCCCGGGCTCTCGCCAAAAGTGTGCCAAATGTAGCGGTGAACGTTCTCGCCTACTACCTGGTGTGCCAGTGATCGCATTTCGGATTCCAGCCGATACCTCCTGAATTTTTCGGGTGACAAAAATTCGTACCTCCCTTTGGAATGAAAGTACATCCGTGAGTTCCGTGCCTGTACGTTGTGAGGTACACGTTTAAGATCCCAACCTAGGTCAAAAGCGTTGTTGGTAAGTGCCATCGATCGTTTCCGACCCCTGGTGACCCTATGGCTAAAAGTTCGCCAATGTTTCCGATCACAAGCCTAAACAAAACTATAAAAAACAGGTCAAAAGCCTAGACTAGGCCAAATTCCGAATTACCGGGTCGCCCCCAAGGGGAGCTGGTAAGCCTCAATAACAAACAATAGAATCTCATATAATACCACATATTGCCAGTGTGTTACGGCGCGGCAATTACCTCGTCTAAATTTAAATCTTTTTCGATCTCGGGATACCGTTGAAAATGGGCCCCTGACACATTGCCAAAGCAACAGGTGCATGGGCGCCGGCAGAAAATTTTCCAGGGGGGTGCAAGCTCACCCCCTTGCCCCTTACTGCCGGCGCCCATGAACAGGTGGGGTACAGAATCTCCTACAGCGATACCCACTGCAGTGATTGGAAATACTAAAATAATTTTTTCTCGATCTCAGGAGAGGATAATAAGAACCGACCCCATAACCTCGATCGCAAAATTAATTTAATATGCACGGTGACCTTTCATGGCTTCCTCCACGTTCGTCTTGGGGGCATGCATAATAGGACAGACCAGCGCCGACAGACCCGAACGTAGCATGGAGCGGTGAGGTCATCCCAGATCAAAAGGTCAGCCCTGAAATATTGAAATCCGAACTCCTTGTATCGGGAAAGGGCGGCTGGCGTCTCTCCGAAATCGACTGCCGCTGTCAGCAAATGTCATAGGATCAGATCGGCCGCCGTCGCACCGTTGACCCCGACGCATCTCCGAGACACGCATATACAAGGTGAGACCAATAAGTAGGGTAAATCGCCCCTCAAATCGAAAATGGCAACAACTCGATTATCAGCGGACACATTCGAAATGATTATTATAGGAGTCTCCTGTAGTGCTTCCTACAGTGATCAGGAATAAAAATAATAATAATAACTTGAGGGTGGTCCTCGATCAGAGAGGACAGAAAATGGCATCTTCTTGATAATATTGTTTATTGTATTATCTTTAGGACTCTTAGTACAATTACAACGGTGGAATAAAATTGTATGGAAATTATCTGCTTTTTTCAATTTACAGGAAGTGTTCAATTGAAAAAAAAAAACACGATAATTTCCATACAATTACATTCCACGTTTGTAATTGTAATAATAGTTCTGAAGATAATACACCAAGATGGAGCCGTTTTATGTCCTCTCTGGACGAAGACCACCCTCAAATTATTTAAATATTCGTGATGTTCCGTAATACAGTATTTACTTAACAGTACAGATTGCCTGGTTTCGTTCGCCTGTGAATAAATTAATCAATTAATTATTGACTTATGTCTGTGTAAACAAGAAACACTAGAAGCCTTGTGAAATTAAACTAAGAAAATTAATTGTATCCTTAACGAAAACGAAAACAGCAACACTTCAAGAGAATAATGGCTAAGTGGTTGGCTAATGGTTAAGGTTGCAATTTTTTACCACTTTTGTCTGTGTGGTGCTTTTGTGGCGAGTCATGGAGCAGAGTGGGTCTCTGCTCCATGACTCCCCAAAACGGTAAAAATTTCGTTTTGAAATGTCAATGGTAAAGATAATGTTGATAACCTATTTTGACTGTAAAGTCATAATTCATAAGTACATGTAATTTATTACTGCGTGTCAAACTGTTAACGGTTGCTACGAGGTGCTTAAAACGACGCTTATCTAATATTGGTCGTGTACGACAGTACTGCCACTGCTGTGACACGGGGTATACATAATAAATAAAATAAATTCAATTAATTCTCAGATTCACAAGATCCACGGAGGTGAGAAGGTCCCGGACGATTTGAGCTTACTTTTTCCTGCACGAGCTACAGAAAACGACTACTAACGCTCCACATTGTTACCCGTGGCTCAGTAGATATGGTTACAGTCTACTAAGCGGGTGGTCCCGGGTTCGATTCCCGGCGCAGGCTTTCGTTTATTCGATCCTGTGGTACTGGAATGTGCCCCTCACACATCGCTACAGCGACACGAGGGGTACAATAACCTCCTTTAGTGCTATTCACTACAGTGATCCGAAAAAAAAATGTGTCTGCGTTGACGAAATGAATGACAAACAGCATTGGCAAAGTGGTAAAAACCTGACAATTATTTGGTCACTTGTTAACAATAGAGAACGATACGAAAGAATAACGTATTCTAAAGAGTATGCGGGCGACTAACTCTCTAGAAAAGGCGCTTATGCTTGGGAAGACAAGTGGAGCAAGAGGAAAAGGACGACCACGCACAAGATAACTGGACTGTATAAAGATGGAAACCAAGATGTCACTCCGGGGCCGCAGAGCAAGTCATCGAATCGGCCCAGTTGGAGAGCACTTGTCCATGGCGTCACCAGGGGTCGGAAACGACTAGACGGATTTTAACAACAACGACGAAAGGATGCGCGTTTTGAAAGCTAAAGCCAATTATTCTGAAAAAAAATTATTTCTTCTATATTTTATTTCATAGAGTTTCCTCATTCTCACATTCTTTCATAAGTAAATTCACATTCCCCCCACAATATCCCGTGCATGTGTATTCATAAATGTCCCGGCGCAGGCTCTTGTTTATTCTTTCTGGGGTACTGGTGAAAACGTGTCACTCACATGTTGCCACAGCAACACGAGAGGTACAAAATCTCCTGTAGTACTATTCACTAGAATGATCAGGAATTTAAAAAAATGTGTGTGGTTAAAAGTTTGACAATCACTGCCATCTAAGTCCATCCATCATTAGCTTGATAGTGGAATTTGTTGACACGCGAGACAGTCCTTCGCCATATCCCCAGTGTAGTTTGCCAATCCGACCATTGGGCTCGCCCCGGCTCACCGCAGCGATCGTCTGCCAGTCCAGTAAGTACTAATGTCATTCCCAGGAGCTTATTAGCGCCGGATACGTCATGGACACGATCGACGAATGGCTGGGAAGGAGAATGAGGAGGGTACGGGGGAGGGAGCGTTAGGCTTCTCACATCAACGTTGTGACGAGTCCTTGTCGTCGTCGTCGGCGGCAGCGTGCTAGCCGGGCCAATTTTCTGCTTCATAAAGCCACCGATGGGCGTTAGGTGGGCAATAACGACCTAACAATAACAAGAGACAGCGGCACAGGAAACGATGGCTGGACAAGCGAGTTCAATTTTGAACAAAGTATTTCCGGAACAGTGGGACAGCGCGCGAGCACTCGTACACGCGGTACCGGGGAGTCGTGACCAGATAGCCCGGTTGCGCCAGCGACTACAGCCTTGGGTTAGGGAAACGTTATGGGGACTGTCACTCGGCAAGCTTCCAAACCGAATGAATTGACAGAGCGGAACGGCCATGCCTATCTCTCGTAATTAATCGATGTATATTGCAATACGAGCCAATATGAGCAATATTTTCTATTGCTTGCCTGTCTGTTATTCTCTAGAATAGGAGGTGTTTACATTTTTGTAAATTTATTGCGACTGTGCAACGGTATTTTCATTTCTTCAATTTAATTCCAGCATTTCTTTCAGTTTGCAAATTTGAATATCACTTGCAAATATTTTTGTATTTTGTACACCAATATTCACTTGAAATCTTCCAGCATTCACCAAAAAGCCTTACAAATGAACTCAAATCTGAGTAGTTAGTTCATAGTATCATATTTACCATGAGTCCCACAAAGTTCATAAATGTAATAAAGTGCCGCAATGTTGTTTATAATTGTTTTCTGTCACATAATGGAGCAGATAGTTTTTAAGATAAGAAATTTTCCTAAAACATAGCGGATATTTGTCAGCTTCTCCCTATCGAAAGATGTACGAGCATATACCGTACATATTTTACGCTAGCAACCTGTTATTTCAATTGAAACAGCTCAGTGAAACTGTACACTATTTCCCATTAAATATCCTTGTCGGTGAGGAGATCTAACTAGATTTATAATGTTAACCTTTACATTATTTGGATTGTTACAGGCAATGTGCATGTACATACAGTACAATGCATTTGCAGGGAACTAAATACAATAGAAGATAGATTGACCACGGTTGGAGTGAAACCAGGAATTCCCCACACGAGTAACATAGGCTGTATAGAGCTGCATTGACCTAGTATCACAAAGTTGCAAATGGAGATGGACAAATCAACCCGACCATAACAAAAATTGCTATTCCCTAAACACTCGCGTAATGTACAGAGTATACATGTAGAGTGATACGAGAACAACTCTTACCTTCACTTTGGTGGGTTCAATCGATAGAACAGGAGTTATCATCCCAGAAAGACGAACAATGCATAAATGGAGCTTACCTACACAAAAGAAACAAAAGCAATTATTAGTAATGAGAGGGCCAGAGTATCTGAACTTTTCTGACCACATGTGCAGGTTTATAACCATTTCTCTCACGCACCCACGACTATAGCAACGACTTTATTACAGGTTTGTATCCCTACCCCACTTCATATCAACCATTACATTCCAACTTTTTTTTTTGTAATTAGGTGTCAATTTATTTGAAATTAAACAATGTACCAGAATGCATGTTATCAAGTTGATATATTGAATTAGGATTTACGATCTATGTTCAGAGAAAACTATGTTTATACCATTATTGATTTGTATGCTATATAAGTTCAGAGAAACGCTATACTTAAACATTTTTTATATATTACATAATTTATTTTTTTAATTTGACAATTATTTCGTGATCAGATAGTATAAAATATATGTGACATTTACACAAGGGTTTTGACAGTTGCACGAAAATGAAAGATAAACCAGAATTTTGAAGAAAGACGGGTTGAATTGCATTATTCAAATCAGTTTTACTGCCGAGCATTCTACAGAGGGTGTAGCCACAAAATCGAAATACTTTCCACGTAAAATCTAGCTAGTCGTGCGGTTGTCTGCGCTCTAGCTGCTGCGCAACCGTGGAATGGACGAAATGATTATCAACTCTAGTCTGGTCTGCGCACAGGTTCGTGCATTAGAGAAATCGATAAAATGAACTTAGCCTCGCTACTAGGTTGTTGCATTAGTTTGGCTGGGTTATATAGGCACACCGCCACAACGAAACGATTGTGGCAAAATTGCACGCAACTATTTCTACAACAGGGTCGTGATGGCTCTAAAAATTGTTTGCGTCGCTCACGTGGAATTCAAACCACATGCAAACATTAGTTTATTTAATGTCACAGGGGTTACAATAAAAATGAAACTTTATAAACTATCCAACCGTTTGGTAAGACAATGCAAATTGCAATGAAGCTCTTATAAAAATGCACAATAGACCTGATAAAATCACTATAGGATTTCGAAAAATTGCTAGTACTACTATAGTATTTCCAGATACTATGGAGCTTTATAGTCCATTTTGTAAGAAGGAACAAGAAAATAGGACAAACCAAATACAGATGTATTCCCTTTAGATCTCTTTATACTCATCCATAGGCCCGCAAAGGGACTGCTTGCGGTTATATAGGTATATGGTAATTATAATTTTAATATGACATGACCGGGACATTAAAAAGTCATGTTTGAGAATTCCATTTTGTGGTGTCAATCTTTACGTTTCTATGAAATTGAATCCATATTTGTCATTGACTAATACGCAGTACTGACACTATTATTTATTGTTTTGAGTCTTTCCATTAACTCCGAGACCACATATGTGTCCACAGCATACCACCTTCGTCAAAAAGACATACAAAAACTCTGCCATCAGGGATGACAACAGTTGACTGATCGGAACAGGAGCAACATAAATGCTCATGTATCGAAAACGGCAAAAGATAAGTTGTTCTCAACTGCCAGTCTCTTCCAGGAATACAGCACCGCAAAACTGAATATGAAGAACAACCTTTTGACCGCCTATATTATCCCGAAGAGACGCGACAGATGAAGCAAGAAAACGTGAACGCGCCAGAGATTGAGGAGTGGTAGTGAAAGAGAAGAGAGAGCGAGAGTGAGAGAGTGTGATGACCGTGAATGGCCCGCATATGCGCACGCGCAGAAAGAAACATCCTTTTCTCATTGATTAGACGTCTCCTTATATTCCTTAGTGTCAACATTTAACTTCCACGCACGTCTTATCTGCGCCAACAGCATTTTCTCGTTGGCTGACTGCAGACAAGAGGAGCAGGCGAACGCGTTGGAACTGCTTAAAAGTTCGTTGATAACTGCCTTTTTCTCCCCGTGCAGGTTTTGCTATTATCGTGTACTTAGTCAGAAAATAAATTACTTTTGAAATGAAAAATATTTTTATTCTTTTAGCATAAAATTTAGTCGTTAATAAGTGGAAAAGGAGTTTAGACAATTAAAAATATATATTTGTTTTAGTCACAGTTTCCCCTGATATTAGTTTGCATCGATGAAAATAAATTTGGATTTATATACCGGTACTGTACATTGATAAATTAAATATAGTTTAACATGCAATTTATTAAATGAAGTATTGATACCATCTACATTTATTTTGAAGTTTATTTTTACACTGCCACAGATGACTACTATATACATGCTATCTACATATATACATGTCTAAATGTCTTAATTTTTTACAATTATTTTCTTAACTAATCACACAATTACAAAAGTGACTTTTCATTTTATCAAAAATTAACTATTTTTTAATTCTGTTCGGATACGTCAAAATATCCATGCAAAACATTAAAAAAGTATTTCATTGTTTGACTTTAAATAAAATATACATCCATGTTTGACAGATAATACAGTGTACAGATATTTTATCTAACTAAGCATATTTTGTATCACTGTAGCAATGCTACAAGAATAGCGCTAATGCTGCGTTTCTGAAGTTGGGCAAGACAGTTGACTATATTCTCTTTGAGACCGACTAACGAGAAAACGGCGCACAAGGAAATGAACTAAGGGACTATATAATGAGTTTGCACATAGGCTTTAATAATTACGAAACTCCAAAATTATCCAACCATAACCGCTTTAACAATAGTGGACTTTTCTAGATTTTCTTCAACTTAATTAAAATAATTCCCCGAAGGAAGCTTAGTGGGAAAGATTTAATTGGGTTTCCAGTTGGCAAACTTGCACTTCATGGCTTCATCCAAAAAATACATATCTTCTACAATTCATGCACCTTTGACTGTGTGCACCAGTGGAATAGCAAGGGTAGATTTTATTTTCGCTGATATCTCTTTGAAAATTATAAACTGCATTCAAAATAATTCATGTACCAGTAAATGCATTTCAAATGCAAAAAGTAAAAAAGTAAAAGATATTTTAGCGAAGCAGACAAACATTTATAACAAACGTTTTTATTAAATATTAATATTTGTTCATTTAAATAAATACAATTGATAATAAGGCCATACTGAAACAGACATTCAGCTTTTGGCATAGTAAGTACAATCTTAAATGCATGACTAAGTGTCAATCACATTGTACACATCATACACTCAAACAGTTAATCAACCAAACCTCATAGGACGGAAAACACGGCCTCTAGCTCACTATAATTAGCGGAGCATCATGCAACACCCAAGATGAAAACTATAGAACCCCCACCTAATTACTCAATGGCTCTAATTGTCTTCGTTAAGGTTACGCCGCATAAAAAAAAAAGTATTGTAACTGGTGAGATGATGAAAAGAGGGGGCAAAAAACGTGACACTCTGGAAAGGAAGAGTACCAGCAAACTTTGCGTGTTGGATCGACGTATCACACGTAAAAAAATTGCGAGATAGAGACCCGGAGTGTGTTTTTGAGCGTC
Organism: Melogona broelemanni; assembly: GCA_033995665.1. Classification (NCBI taxonomy): domain Eukaryota; kingdom Metazoa; phylum Arthropoda; class Diplopoda; order Chordeumatida; family Chordeumatidae; genus Melogona; species Melogona broelemanni. The sequence goes on along the minus strand of JAUJYS010004161.1, from coordinate 1,190 downwards.
GTTCGAGACATGTTGGTCACGCCCGCCAACAGCCAGCCCAAACAACACGCACGTAGACCATTAGCAAAATTCAATTTGGCCCAGATCTACTTCAAACATTTTTTTCTCTCTTTTCCTATCTACACCCTTTCCCGTCACCACCGACACCACCACCAACACCACCATCGTACAGCATGCCAGTCTCCTTCGTCGAAGAAAACGGGACACGAATTTAATATTCCAAAAAAAGGGGGGGTGGCTGTGGTGTGATGGTGGTGGTGGTAGTGGTGGCGGCAGCGTCGTCGTCAGACAATCCAGTGCCAACAGGAAGCGGTCGAACCAAGGTCTGCCGTGGTGAGAACGTGAAGTGAATGCCGACTAGATGACGAGCTCGCCTCTTTTTGATAGGACAAAAACAGACGCCGCACTCTGTGCACAATTTAGCTGCTGCCGCGCCGCCCGTCGCTTGACGTTGCTCGGCTGATGAATAAAAAATTGCCGGTGTGCCCATATATTTTTTATATAAGCTTTATTTAGCGCCTGACTATTTCTGGTTAGAGGAGCAGTCTACTGCCAAGACATTCATTACATGATATTGTCGTGAACGGGTGCCGCTGCCCCTGCCCGCATCGCATCGGGTCAGACGGGAGAGCGCCCTAAGCGCACTCCCGCTCACCCGACGCGATGCAGGAGAGCGCACTGGTTAGAACCAGTGCGCCGGTGGGGGGAAAGCGACGCGCCCGCTCTCGTTCACTCGATCATGCGCCGCTCCTCACGCAAGAGGAGTGTGCCTGAGGCGTGCTGCCGAAACGATCGGCGGCGCGCGCACCAGATTGAACTGGTGCACTGGGATGAACAGAGGCGACAGTTCAGATTCCCAGTATGGCGTGTGCTCCCTACATGGGAGTGCGCCCAAGGCACGCTGTCACGTTGCTGGAACTGGTGATCAAGACAAAAGGCAATCACCAGTTCCAGAGCATAAGACAGTGCAAGAGAGTGAATGGGGGATGGCTTGAGGCACACTCTCAAGAGATGTAATGAAGAGTGTGCCCCACCAATAGAGATGGACAGGAGTGCTTTCCTGGACCACCTCTACCTCACCAACAGTATAAAAGCAGCAGCACTCACCACCAGAAATCATCTTAGGTTAGACACTCAGAGTGCACAGTCGATCACCTCAACTGCACTCAAGACTGAAAAGCTGGAACGCT
>JAUJYS010004160.1:0-12271 GCA_033995665.1 Melogona broelemanni | reverse complement strand
GCCGGGAATCGAACCCGGGACCGTTGGCTTCGTAGCATGTCCCCATACCCACTGAGCCACCGGTTCGTACAAGATATACCTGGCAGTGACATCGAAAGTTTTCCCATCGATCTATGCCCCTGAAACATTGCCAAAGCAACACGAGGAATACAGAATTTCTTATGATGCTGTACACTAAAGTGAACGTAAAAAAAATTCAACGACGGATAGTTCAAAAAATGAAAACAAAATGTCGATGACATGCCACCACAGAAATTGTAATATCTCAACACAAGCACCTATACCACCGTCATAGGCCGTTGCTTTACCCTCACCACCTGGCTACCTGAGCCCAAGCCCACCACCACCATTCAACCTCCGTAGCAGTCTTTCACCACTAGACGGCGCGCATATCGCATAACGAGAGGGCGGGGAACACGCTAGCCTGTAATTTATGGCTAATCAAACCATTCTTTTGTCGGGGTGGTGATGGGTGGTTGGGTGAAAGTGGAAGGGGGCGTTGGTAATCGCATGCACATTTGGACGGGCGCCAATTGGAAATAGGATATCAATATCAATAACTCGGGATTCGCTTCCAGACCCTACCGTGTGTGTGTATGTTAGCTCGGCCCAGGGGCTCTTTTTCGGTAGCGAACTATTTCCGCCACACACAACACCAAATTCCCCCCCCCCCCATCTCTCAAGAATCGAGATGACTGATCCAAAAACTTTCGGTAACCCAGATTCAATCTTTTACCCTCAACGAAAAATAATCATTTGCCCTTATTCCCCAGCTAGAATTCCACCGCTATGGTACCGTTTATATGGTTTAGTACGGTAGTGTACCCGACAACGTGCAGGCACGGGTCACACAACTTAACTTCCCATTCCGAAGAGGAAGGAACGAATTTTTCTCGCCGAAAAAATTGAGGAGGTCAATGGGATCGAATCCGCAATCATGTGTAGACCTCGTGCCAGCTGTTCCCAGTAACCACGCGGTTTCAATCTAATTTATTAGGATTATATTTTGATATTGTCATTAAGACTGTATGGGGATTTTTCCATGGTCTTTATGCCGGTAACTGATGCAGCTAAAGGATGCCATTTTGTGGCCATTAGCCGCGGGCTTGGCGCAGCATTATCCGGTAGTTAAAATATGTTCTTCCAAATACGGATATTTTACTATCCCACTCAATTCAACTAGTTTTCATAACTAGCTAAATATTTATCTACGAAAAGAGGTTGACGATAGCAGCGCCATCTAGTGATAATGCGAGACTGAAAGGATGGAGTAAATACAGAGAACGGGAAGTTCGGGTAACACAGTCCCCACTACTAATTACGGCCCGGAGACAACAAAAAAAACCAAGGCTCGGGTGGAGAGCGGAAGGGTTTGGTGTGGGTGGGGTGGTAAGGCGCTTGTTCTCCCCATACCCCCCCCCCCATAATAGGAGCACGCACTTTGCAAGAGGTAATTACCTCGTAAATCGGAGCAAACGAGAAATCGACGAAAAAATCAATATCGACGGGCCGGGGCCTTTTGTCGACACGGTTGCAGAATTGAGCGACCGACCGGTAAAAGTTCCGTCCGCCTACCCCTCCCACTTCCACCCCTCCAGCGGGTGACTTCGCTCAATGAGAGAGCTTGGGGTTGAACCGACTGAGGAAAGGAGTGCGAAATCTAAGAGCGAATTGAGCGCTGGAGAAAGAGAAAAGGCAATGCACGTGCGCCTTTGCTAATCGAGTCGAAATTAAACTGGCCACTCGCCGCGACTGAGAGAGAAAGGAGAAGACAAAAAAAAACGCAAATGGCGGGGGTGCAATTCTAGTTAATCGATAAACGAGCTGTGCGGAACTTTTCGATACACAATAGAAATAGATTGTTAAGTTGCGCTCGCGTCCGGACCAATCTTCTCCTCAGACCAGAAACCAGTTCCCAAAAATAAAATTGTGGAAAACTTCCTCTGCGACATTAGCTAATAACAAGGAACAAAAACCAGGCGACCTCCAACGCTTCTTAGAAAATACACAAATTAAAAAAAAAAAAAAAATCATTGGATCAAAATAGTTTTGTTGATGAAGTCGAAAAAATAATTGTATAAAGTATTCTGTCGAGAATTTCCACTGCTTGTAAACCACTGGTTACACCATCAACCATTTTTTTCCTCAAGTAATCAATCCACAAATAACTACGCCCAAAATGTACGAAATTGGCTGCGATTATATCCATGAAATTCAAAAGCAATCTCAAAACTATAAACAGAACCAACACCTGACTACATTCCCCCGTACGATACTTTGAGGACTAAGAAGAAAGCCAAATTCGTGGCACCACAGATCTTATCGAACCCTACCCGTGCATAAGAAAACGCCACCAGCGCCACCTGGCCGTAATCGTCACCGCGCCACACAGCCGCACGTGCGCGCGCCGCAACGCCGCACGTGGTCCGCGCGTCACCGCCCCAACAACCTCGGCGGCGGCGGGCTTCAGCGTCGTCGTCGTCGATCAATGCATTAATGTCCCATTAGCGCTCGCAACTTCATTAAAATAAAAACGGGGGGCGCGTGCGCACCCAACTTTCGAAAAATAAATTCTGCATAAATAAGTCATTTGTCTGGCGAGAGGCGTGCCGCCGCCAAAGCCACCGATTCAAACAACCCCCACACCCGAAACCGCAACTCTCCCACCCCCACCCCACACACCAACGTCTTACCGGAACCTCTTATCCTCTCGATGAGACTATTCACCACCACCACCGTATAAAGTGGGATAAAAAAATTGGGACGGGGAGTAGTGGGTGGAGGGTAGAGGGAGATTAGGAATAATAACGACCAACAACTGCATCTCTCGCGAATGAAAGTCGGTTGATGATGCTTGATGCTGATCAGGTAAGACGCACGGGAGGATATAAGTGTGCCGAGAGCCATTTTAACAACAGGCGATCCTACAAAGCCCAGTTTACGCCATATAGCTTTTTTTTCATCTACGTTACAACTAGGTTATTGTCTGCTTCATGGAAATATCGTTCCGTTTATGCTTTAACAATAAGTGTAAATCTACCACAGTTGGTTGTAACAGTTGGCAGACGATATTATAATATTTCGCAAATGAGATTCTAATTTTGCTTTCTACTTTTAAGTTACGTCATCAAACTCCCAATTTATGATTAAATTCAATTATTATTTATTTATTTGATTGTTATTTATCGTGTAAGCAAACTTTCTGATTAAACATTTTCATTATTCGATCCTGGGGGTCCTGGTGAAAATGTGCTACTCCAAAAATGTTATTTCGAGGGAATAAGAGGGGTACATCATCTGTCGTGAAATTCATATTCATGCGACGCTTCGATTTCTTGCAGAACAAATAGTCCCCACCCAGAACGGACTAGAGGGTCTGAGGGACAGTGACGACCATCATCACCACGCTTCCGGACCGAGCACAGGAACGACGGGTCGGACGGACAGACGCCGCCCGCCTCGACTACGATTAACACTAATTGGTAATGCAAATTAAGTAGACCATAGTGAAACCTCCGAGACACGCTGTCAAATTTTCATGGCGGCCGACGCCTTCAGAATTTACAGGGGTCGGTTAAAAGAAGGAGGATAGTTGGGGGTAGGGGGAGAGGCTGGATGACAAGAAAACCGATTCCAAGAAAAGCGACGCCCGATTGAACTTGCCGGTAGTCTTAACTCGAATGGACAAAAAATAATGCTGTTTCACGAGCCCGTTCAGCCTCACCCCGTATAGTAAAATGCACGATTTCAATCTCAAGAAGCATAACGCTATAAGTGAATGTATCCATCCATTCATAGGAGGGAGAGGGGAATGAGAAAAAGGGGGTAATGAGAAGAGGGGGTGGGGATAAGCATCGCGCACGATCAATCCGTATAACGACGCCAGCGCGGCGTAAAGACAAAATCCAAGTTAAATGATATTAACTTAATCGATGCGAGATATTAGCCATGCATGGCTTATCGCCATCGTCAATATAAATATTTATGCAGCCGTGTGAGACCGGTGACTCGCGGCAAGTAGGGGACAGGACAAGCCGACCTCATATCCCCGCTTTACTTAAGGGATTCGAGATGTAGTGGTCACTTTATGATGTCTACTCGGATTTGGGTATTATCTGAGAACAGGGATTTGTGTTGGACCTTTGTGGAAGACAGTACAGCACAATACAGTTGCACACAAAAAACCACATTATAGGACGTCATCGTCCATATGCCTCTTCGATACTGCTTGCTGGTACACATTATTATTGTAAACTTCGTAACTAACTGTAATCTCCCCGATTGACTGAGAGAAAAACTAATTTCCAATTTTTACTATGAATCATCCATTGAGTATTGATTTGTTCGAATTGTTTCAATTATTTTCAAGGGTATTTCTTGATTATGTACGCTAGAGACATACACTAATCGGATTCTAATTTATTATAAAAGAAAGATCCAATATTTAATTTTTAATAAATATTTATTTTTTAACATTTGGGGAGAGCCGAGTTTTTAACTACAAACGGTAAAGACCGGGCTCTAATGATGACGCTTTTAATGCCGGGAATTGAACCCAGATCAGTCAAACATCAATTACGCCATTAGTCCAGTCCACTCGACAGAAATAGATCACGTTCATTCGATTGCTCAAATAACTAGTTTCGAAAACACCGTCCCACATATTAAAGATCAGTTTACTGGAAATAGGCACGTACACCTATTGCGCCCCCCCAATTATTTATTAATTACGGCATTGTCAATCTAAGATATCGCGGTTTAGAATTCGGCCGTTATTCGCCCGGAAAATTGAACACCGAAAAACCGGGGAATTCCTAATGACGTACTGTACCGGGATGTTGTTGTTATTCGTTCTCCCCCGCACACAGGTGAACCTTACGCCGTATCCGGGTCATACGATTCTCGCGATTGATTAAAACAAATATCTCCTTGCAGCGTCGCACGTGAAGAGGCTGAACCCGCGTCGTTTCGAGTGCAAATACGTCAAGACATTCCTCCCCTCCCTAATATAATCGCACGATTAAATCACGTGGGTGTAAGGCCTAACCCACAATGACAGTGCCTTAGACGTGTACGATAGTGGCTTAGATATCCACCCGAAAATAGATGCGAATGGGTTGTCAAATGGACGAAGATGTTGAGAACGATGATATCCTATTTTTAATATCCAAGGGTGCAACATGATCATTTGGCCTAAACTAGGTTTCTGACCTAGGTAGGCAGGGATCCTTATTACCTGACACGGGGACTTTACTTGCCTCATTTCGGAGCCATCCAAAAAATTCGGGAGGTCTCCGACATGAGCTGAACCCGCGACTCTGACATAGAAGGCCATAACGCTAACCACTACGCCAACGGCACCATTGGTTATTCGCTGAGCTGAGCTCCACTAGTTGTGCTTATGACAATAACCAATAAAATAATGTGGTAGTTAGAATGCCACACTCGTAAAAAGCGTTGAAAATAATATTGTATTTCTGACCGTTATTTGAAGACCGTAGGAATATTTTTTTCGTTGGAGGAGAACACAGGCGAATAATCGGAATCGAACGCCGTAAATTTTATCATCTGACGTAGTGTGGCGCCACCGTAGCACGCGCTACCCGACGGCGAATGGTGTCAACACACGGTGGTAATGATCAGCCAACGACATAAGGGATTGAGTTTGCTCGTACGCCCCCGCACCCACCACCTACACAGCGCCCCCACCGGTGAACTTCTTTAACGCGAACGACCTAGTCTCGCCGCAAACCGTGAGACGCCATCGCAAGCCTAATAGAACAACAAAATCACATTGCATTGCTTCTTATTTCATTCTCATTTTATTGTCGACTTCCTATACTTTCCCAAAGCTCAATATTAACTACATATACCTTCAAAACGCAATCAGTATGAGCACTGTGAAGCCAATCTGCACAGCAGAACAGATGGCAGTGATTGCCATAATCAAGGGGCAGCACGATTTTTTAATCTATTCCACAACGATTTTGCCGAGTGCATATAGTTGAACTTAATTCGATTTAAAAAATACAGAGTGGATTTTATTTCAGAAAATTTCCAATCCCCTAATTCCTTTTGAAAAAAAAAACAACCGATAGAAACAGAACTCCGAATTCAGTTGCATCGTATGTCGGCATCCTTCCATACACCTCCCCAACACATCCCCCCCCCACCCCGCCGCCCTCCCAAAAAGAGAGGAAGCGACGTCTGAGACAACTTCGTTGGTCGTTTGTCTAACGAGAAGAACAGGGCGTCTCCGATAGATATTTCCCATCATGCATCGGGGTACCGATGCACAGCTGCAGGGGGTAAGTGGGTGGGGTGAATGGGCGCCTCATTCAACGCACTCGCGCCTTCCACGCTCTTCATCGGGCGAGGCGCAAATTGGGCAACAAACTACGCCAACCGTGTCAGTGAGCCAACTGGGTGTATCCAACCGATTCCACAGAGAGTCTACCATCTTTTGGTGGTCCCGATCCAACTATACAGCATGTCACCAAACTCATACTATCGAACCGAAGAACCGAATTCTAATGTCCGGTTCGGTGGATGACCACAAACCAGGCATTGATCCAGGATTGAAACGAACCCCATTCTGCTCCAGAAATTACCCACTCACTTCAATCCAACTCGCCGCCAACAAACGGCGGGGCACCTAACGGTAACACCAACAATCGAACCAACGAAATTAAAACTGTGGAATCAGAGTTGGTAATTTCCAAACAAGGCCGTCAACAAACAGGCGACAAATCCAAGTGAACCTTGTGAAGGAAATTCAAGCTCGAGAGTGACTTGTTTTCGATAAAGAGAATATATTGGTAGTGTTAGATTCCTTCGTTTTCAAAAGGAAGCGGTTTCAGTTACCGTTCCTCCGATGAAAAAAGGAACTTGTTCCTAGTAACTGAAATTTTTCGTTCCGTTCCAACCCTAAGCTGTATATTGCCCATTGAAAAATCAGTGCCTTAATAGTTCCGTGAATTCAGCGAGAAATAAGGCAACATTATGCATAGAAGTAAAATCCAAGTTTCGTTTAATTCTTTATACTTCTAATTTTAACAGCATATTAAGAGTTATAAACTAAACTAAAAAATTCTTAAAGAAACGTTTCGTGACAGCAATAAGAAATAGTAACCAAATAAAATGCTCCGAATAAGACAAAGACTGGTAGAGACGACAGTAGATCCCTCTCGCGGCCACCATGACACTCGATTAGACAAGTCAAAATCACATCACATAACTGGCCGGCACTTTAGAACTACATATCTCATTGTCCGTACCCAAAAACCTCTTTCGTCATATATTGCACGTGCTCACGTCATACGCGTTGCACGGGGCGGCCCGCTATTGCACACACACGGTGTATTTAGCTGTGACGCGCACGCGCGCGCGTTCCAGAATCATATTTATAGCTTCAATAAATTCCAACGAACCATGCTGTACTATTGTTTCTTTATTAGAAAATTCAATTATTGCGCACGAGATAGACGACCGTGCGCACACGAGCACAAATATATATAAATATCCGCGCATGTAAGAACGGGAATATGTAAGAAGAAGAAGAGTAGAGTGGGATGGGGTGGGAGGCGGCAGGGGAACGGGTTGGTTGGCACAAATGCATTCCCCACTCTTTCTCTGTTCACGGTAGCGCGCAGCACCGCTGTTGCAGGCTCGTTATGCCTTTGTCATCAATTTGACGACGCGAATGGGGTGGTGGAGCGCCTACACGCAGAAAAAAAATGGGGGAGGAAAAAGATGAATAAAAATTCGCGACAATTTGCCTCGACGTGTATTCTTCGAAGCTAGGAGGACACACGTCAGCGTACCGTATACAGGAATGTGCCAGACCATTTCGCTTCTCAACCCCCTTCTTCAAGAAAACGTACAAGGATTCCGATCCCTATTATTATCGGCGGGCGATTTTTCTCGTGTACGGAACGAGTTCACCTCGCTCCCACCCCACCCCCATCTATCCCCCCCCACCCGAGGGGCTTCGGGATTAAATGAGGGAAGAGAAATGTAGAAGAAACCTTTTTGCGTCGTGGATACACAAGGCTGGGAGAAAGACCTTTCGGAACAAATTTCTTCAGTGCATATTACTGAGACCAGCCCTACCACCAATACGCTAAGCTTTACCAATAGGTGGCGCACATTTAGACAGGAAACAGGTGATGCCAAGATTTAAATTAACAGCGCCTGCCGAGTCAAATTTATCAAATCCCAAAAATATTGACTTAAAATCACCAAATTTCAAATTACGGCAAGGAATGCAAAAATATATCGATATCGATTCTACTTTATATGAGATGGCGTCTGGATAATTCAACGTGACAAATAGTTGCCATATCCCGCAAAATTGTACCTACAATGCACAGTTCACAGCATCGGAAAAGCCAAGCCTAGAGGAGGATACAGAAAAATGTAAACCTAATGGTCTGACTGTTTCGATCTGTCATTTTCAAATATAGACAATTTTATTTATTTTTTAACTTATAAGAGAATGTTCTATTTCAGGGTCTCAGAAGGTTATATGTGCAGTCAAACCACCGAAGTCGACTTATTTGATTAAGTAGCGGGAATTGATCTACCCGGTAATATATTACAGAAGCGAGTGCCTCATTTTTTAACGTCATTGATCAGATGAAGTTAGAATGCTAAAAACCAATTATCGTACTCGCTAATATGATCAGTACGAGATAAAAATGGTGCGTCGTCATGTATCAGATATTCATTTTAAAGTAAGAAAGGCAAATCCAATTAATTTTCTTGGTATTAATAAAGATTAATATCTCGCGTCAATAAAGTTAACTGCGGTCGATGACACCTATTATTTATTTTAAAGTAAATAATCTTTATTTATGAATGAAAAATTAATATCGACTGAAGTAGCAACGACCCTGGGTTCGATTTGCAGCTTACGTTTGTCCCAAACGGGTTTGAGTTCAGGCATATTCATCATAGGTGATTGAAAATAATAAATAAATAAAAATATCGAAAAATTTTGAGAAACGATTTATCGAAAAATTGCGAGAAACGATTTATCGAAAAATGACGAGAATCGATATATCGAATAATTCAGAGAATCGATATATCGAATGATATCGCATCAGCGATTATAGTTCTCATCCACTAAAATCGATAAAAAACATTATCCACAAAAGAAATTTTAAAAAACGATATACCGGTAACATATGAGCCCAAATAGCGACAACGCCATCTAGCGACAACTACACCGGAAGCCCATAGTCACCGACCGACCAGCATAGATCCCAATATCACATGGGACAGTTGCCAGGACACAAAGCTCTGAAAAGCGCGATTACCAACCGACACCAAGTCGACACTCAAGATATCAGAGAGTTGTTTTTAGGGAGAGATGGGCTGGAGGAGGGGTTGAACGTTAAGTCCCCGACCCACAAGAGAAAGCAGCAGCAGCACCACCAACACAGGGAGAGACAGCGATAGAGAGCGGGAGTGAGAAGAGACAACGTTGCCCGAGATAGATACAGCCGCGAGAACAAAACGACATATCTCGTCGAGAGACGTCGGTCGTTATCAACGGTTAAATTAGCACTTTGGTTGATATCCCTAATTTGGATATTCGGCGAAGATAATATTTACATTGTTGTGTCTGCGCCTGTGCCTACGCGTGTATCTACCGGCCTCGTGTGTGCGCGTTCGGCGTAGGAGGGGGTGGGGGTGCTTTTCCACCCGGGTTGGTGATGTACTTTACCCCACCACCTCATCTCCTGCCGTTGCCAACCATTTTGGCGCACAGAGATCTAGCTACCATCCTCCAGAGACCAACGTGGAAGCCGTTGACACACGGAAATTGGTTAGCCGAATTTAAATAAAAAACACGGGAATTGGCACCCGCAATTCCATTCTAATCAAGAACCACTTAAAATTGACCAAAAGGGTCATGGAGGTGAGGTGAAAGTGTCGGCGAGAGAAGAGCAAATTTATTTTGCAAGCTATCACAAAGTAAAATGCATAAAGAAATTTGCTTAACTAAAAATACCAAATTTCACTAGAATTCTCCACCGGACATTCCCCACCCCCATTTCCCCCTGAATTTCTAGACGAGCATGAACCCTGAATAAAAATCCTTCATCCCGTATGCGTGTTCGGACCACCCAAATTGACCAAAATCTTTCTACGAATATTCGTATACAAAATCTTATGCGCAACTCGGTACGTCACGAGCCGACAAAATCGATGATTTCAATGCTCACATGCTTGCGATCAGATTGTCTTATTTCTCTACGAATTGCCCAACCTATAATAGTCACAATAACCATCAAAATAATTGGCAATAACATCATCAAACGTGGCTCTTTCTAACGAATTTGAAGTAGTTCCCAAATATTTAAAGGCATTTGGAAACCTCCTCCAAAACACGGGAACGCATTTCGCAGATCTCGGGAAGGTATCCTGCAGCACCATCCATCTACCACCCACTCCGTATCGGTATCTCTCGAACGCCACCAAAAGTTGATCTCGCCATGCCCTCCCCCACCCCCAACCCACCTACACTTCTTCCGTCATTGTACAAGCACTATAGCTCGCAACTATAAAGCAACAACAAAGAGGAAAAAATTATTATAACAATAAGGATGGGGGAGTTGGGGTGGTGGTGGAGGAACATAATAACAAGATACATCGCACAACGCGAGAGCTCGCCGGCGCTATCTCTCTACAACGACGTCGGGCGACGACAGCGCACTCTGGCGGCGAAATCGCCAAATCGCAGACGAATGACGATGAAGTGGCCACCACGTGAATGTTTGAACAGGACGCGAGAAAGCTCAGAAAAATTACATTATTGAAATCTGCCCCCGTATCCTATCGGCGCAAGGCTGTCCTGCCGAGCACGATGCCATGTGTGATTGCCGGCGCAGGGGGCAGCACAGATATACAGCGTGGAGGAATGTTTTGGCTATGTCGCTTCATATCTAAAGGGCGCTCAAATTCCCCAATGGGGCAATATGGGTAATTTGACCTAACGTAGGCTTCTGACCAAGGCATAAATTTTTAATGTGAACCTGAAATCGTATAGGAAGGGAAGTGTGAAGGCTTTACTTCCATTTAGAATCTCTGGAACCATTTAGACTTTCCATTCAAAATTCAGGACAATTGTTATAAATAACAACACTTCCGAGTCCAAAAAGCTGACTGAAACTGCGACAATTAGGTCGCATTTCTGAAATCCATCATACAACACGATTTACAAGTCGCAAAGGTATGTATGTGAATATTTCCGAAGCTTCATATAGTCGAGTGTTCTTAGCATCCGTTATTCGTAACGAATTAAGAGTTCATGTCCACAAGGATGAGAGAGAACGGCGTTCTCTTGGTCGTTCTCCGTGACCACAAGGATGAGAGAGAACGGCGTTCTCTCATCCTTGTGGTCAAGGATAGACATCATCTCTACTACATTTTCGAAGCTGCCCATAACCATTGTGCACAATTTCCGATCGGTCTACAGCAGTCATTGGCCAGCACATGTCGCCATCTACCGACCACTCTATACCCCACATCGTACCAAGCACACGCAATCGCCTATAAATGAGGACCCAGTGCAGTTACGAACGCGATTCAATAAATCTTCCCAATCAGCGAAAATAATTGGGGGAGAGGGGGTAGTGGTGAGGAGGAGGGAAGGGGAGGTGCACCGAGAAGAGCCGGGGAGTCCAACGACTCGTGCCACAATTACTCGCGCGCGCCACTTAATTGGTAGGCGGGTGCCGAGTGGGTGGGAAGGAGGTCTATGTGAAGGGGGTAGTGCGTTTTTTTACCGTGCTCGGCGTTGCATCGCGTATGGTTAATTGCGCGGGCACACCAACGCACCCCAACTCGTAGAGAGCGACAGACGCCAAAACAAACATCATTATGGCGGAGTCCACAACGACCCTCCCCCTCTCCTGGCCACCTTACCGCCACCGCCCCCACACGTAAACTACTACCAGCAGGTAGTCGGGGACAGAATTAGGTCCAGTATTTATGTGGGTGGGGAGTGGGCGAACAGGTATAGCCAAAATAATGAATGAATCGCTTAACGAGACCTAGGAGAGAGAGAGAGAGAGAGAGCACCCCGAGGGCCAACAAGGATAAACTTGGTATTTGAAAAAAATAATGAGACCGTAAATGCCGCACGAGCCAATCATTTTGACATCCACCTAGAAAACAAGCAATGCCATGCTACGAAGCCAAAGGTCCCGGGTTCGATTCCCGGCGCAGGCTTTCGTTTATTCGTTAGTCTGGGGTACTGGCG
>JAUJYS010004159.1:0-12271 GCA_033995665.1 Melogona broelemanni | reverse complement strand
GGTGGGGAGAAAGGGGGGCACTTGCACCCCCTGGAAAATTTTATGCGGGCAAGGGGGAGGGGCACTTGCACCCCCTGGAAAATTTTCTGCCGGCGCCCATGGCTAGTGACAATGATGTTCTTACATGAACCGAGATGAGGAATAAATAAATCAGTTATTTAGCTTTGTCTTAAGTATCCAGAATCAAAATGGCAATTATTTCTTTCGAATCAGTGAACAATTCACATTTTGGACATGTCTAAACAAATGCCAAGATGGCCGAAAAGTGACCGTGCTACCAGAGTGTCGGTTTATCCATTTTAGTACAGTCCGCGACGCGGAGCCACCTGCCAAAAAGGCTAAAGACCCCCATCGACATTATCACATCGGCGTATCTTGGGTTTTCACTTAACACAATTGAATGTTCATAGCGGTTTAGATTTGGACAGGGTTCTTATAACACTGACCACCACCGGCGTGGCGTGGCGTTATCAAGGACAAAGCTGTTTTCTTTCATGATTAAATCTAGTTGATTCTGTAGGCGGACAGAAGCCTCCTCACCTAGTGGAAACCGAAAAAGGGTTCAGAAGTCTTGGGTGGGTTTGGAAAATTGAGGAGGAGGCAAAGATGCTCTCTTCTTCGCGAACCTGTCCGTGTTAATTCATTGGCCTCAGTTCTAATTTATATCAAGTCTTGTCTTTGGTCGCTCATGGATGAAGATGTTATGTTAGGGTTTGACAACTGACTCCATCTGCATGTACCAGTGGTCACTTTTGATTGAAATGTTATCCGTGTGCTCACCGCATGGGGTCCCGACTCCGCGTCTCCCAGACTTTGTGGTGGACAGAACCGGGGAATTCAGAAACGCCCACTTGCATGAAAATATGAGTTGTGTAGGATGTTCCACCGGCTCCTGATTGGCCAATTTATGATAATGTTACGGAATGTTTCCCAATGTTTGGCGACGAGACCAACGATTTTCGCCTCGATTTGTACGAATCGTGCCAAATATTTGGAAACTATTTGAACGTTCAGCGACCTGTGTCATGATGGTTATTTATTGCATGTGTTTATATAAGCTGTATTTAATGAAATTAGGAAAATTGATCATTTCTTAGTTATCTTGCGTCAGAATGTTTTTTTGTTGGGTGGAGTAGGAGATACGCTTCATTTGGCGCGAAGCGTCAGCGACACGCTCGTCGACGCATGCTTCGCTGTACGATAAACTGCATGAACCCCGGCGCGTTTTTCGAGCAGCATTCATGGAAGATGTTCTCGTGTAAAAATGCTCAAATATATTCAGACATTCCTTCATTTTTTTCGTCGCATATGTAGAATGTGCAGCGATGGGAATACGAGGTATCTATTTTTTCTTTTCAATTTTTTTTCTCTATTACATTAGAATAAGTAGAGAAATAAAAACACAAAACAAAACTGAGTGAACATAACCACATTCAGAGCAAGACAATAAATAATCCAACCTGTAGAAGACACTGACAGATTTGCTGTACTCATTGGTGCGCTTTTTTTTTGCCTTTGTTATGAGACATTATAAAAATACTTTTGAAAATATGTGAAATACAGTAGTCGTATTTATTTTGCGCAAAAATGTAAAAATGTCAAATGGTCGTACTTATTTTGTGCCACAATCGCTAACATTGTAATTATTTTTTAATTGCCAATGCAATTACCATATTCATTGAAAGAATCGAATAAATTTGGCGACTATCCAAAATATACATTACATTTGGCGTTGTATCCGGGCTCGCCAATTTTATTTTACGACCAATTATTTATGAATTCGGTATGCTGCGATTCGCCATTGTCGCACCGTGCCAAAATGTATGACCGACTGTTTCGAGCTAAGTCTCAGCAGTCGAAAAAATAAACCTGAGCTCGCCGATCGGCTAACACCGAGTGCCACTCCATTCACATCGAAAGAGTCTCCTGAAATATCGCAGACAACAACTCTCCACTCAGCAAGATAAAGGTAAAGCTAAAAAAACATGTGTACAAATGTGTTGCTCACGTTCTAGCTAATCGAACGTCAGATGCACGCTATTATTGGACTAGCTAATTGAAAACAAATGGATTATGCTAATCAACCTCGTACATTATATCTACATGTACATTGACGTCTTGAGTTCGTCTCACGTTTGGGGTGTCATAACGCGACTGTTACATGCGGACCACACGTAAATGGGGGGGGGGGGGAATCCTCTGTTGACACGTGCCATGCGATCGCGATAGAAATTGGAAGTGAGTCGAACAACTAGGATTTGCTTTAGGATGACGTTGTCGTTAAGTAAGGGGCCGTTGGACAGAAAGGCTAAACGCTCCCGTTTTCCAATAAAGATTGTGTGGAAGAGTGGTGTGCGTACGTGATTGGCACGCCCGAGCACTCCTCCACCATCCATGCCGATGATCGATGCCTGACCCCAAACTGAGCGGCCAGTCCGCACCTTTTTGGGGCCCTTCGCTTTTTAAGTACATGTAGATGCACCGCGGCATGCAATCACGTCATTATCGCTATGAGCCGAAAGTCACCTACGAAATAATATCGTTGCCACGTAGTTTCAATTGCTTCGGATCCAGTCATTAGACATAAAAAAGAGTGATTTGTTACAAACGTTGTTGGAGTTTTGAAACTTGACAGGATTGTAGACTTGGTGTCCCTAAATATCCCATTAAGTTTGCACCCTCGCGTGACCACCGCTCGCGCCGCCATCTTGGAAAAATGGCGTCCAAAATCAGTTTTTGGCTCCTCACTCAGTTCCTGTAGGTTTTAGAGAAAATTAGTCAATGTAAAGGTTGTAGAGAATACAATTTGCCACAAAATTGATTTTCACATTTTTTTGCGTCAGACTAATACTTTCTGATAATATTACGCTATGGAGCGCTCTCATGACTACAATTGTGCTTTAACAACGCAATATTTTATAACGTTGCGCATTGCTAAAGCATAATTGCGGTCAGGTGAACGCTCCATAGCGCCATCATTATCATCTTATATGTGTTATATTTTGTCGGTGCCTACGGAGATAAATGAATTGTAAATATTCTCTCATGCAGATTTGCAATATATAAAAAAAATAATCGTATTGTAATTTCATATTTTTTTCAAAACGAATTTACCCCTCACAGATATATCCACAAAACTTTAAAAGCCAATAAATACATGGACACATGAATATTAAATTGAAGCTGTAAATATTAATGATACGTCTTGGTTTACGAAATGATTGAAAATATTTCTAACACTTGTCAGAACCTGTTGAAAGCGCCTAAAGCTCATATGCTAAACATTTGGTCAATTTGTAGCCAAAAATCAGCTTCGGTGCCCTTTTTTTTCGACCACCCTACATATATGCAACGAACTCATATTTAATGCAAATCGTGGATAACGATCTCCGCGGTAACAAACAAAAGGCTGCGCGGGACTTAAGTGCGCTGTCAACCGGACTGACGTTTCGCATTGGCGCATGCCAATATATCGGCTGGCTCACGAAGATGATGATGACGATGACATTTGCCTTGAGACACCCACCATCCACTCCCTCTCCTCCCACCCCTTACTTTACCCCGCAGTGTCCGGAATCTCCTCCATGGCGTGGCTTTCTTAGGCTTCGTCAAATTGCTTAAGTGGATCATCAGTATCGTGATATTGATTAGAGCGCGCCCATCGATTTCTATCAATACGTGTGTGCATAGGCGCTGCTGCAGACGGCGCCATTTTAGCGCTTCACCGGGCCCCGGGCTCATCCCACCCACTCATGTTCACCCGTCTATTTTGTATAGCTTGTCAGGCCTGGATGCGAGCCGAGCTCGATCGTAGTGGTGGCCGCTGAAGGTTCTCTAAGTTCAGTGGAACGAGCCCGTTCTACGATCGGGAACAGCGTGTCGAATCACGTGCAGGTGGATGCACTGCGATCGAAAACGTTGAACGGGCATTTTTGGAACCTCTTGCAAATTATTTGTTGTGACCAGTCATTTTTTACCTGCGTTACTCGAATCAAATGTTATCAGGTACACATTGTAATCAAAATAAAAAAAATGAAGTAACGCCCTATGAGGCCATGGAAAAATATATTGTAAGAAATACCGATTTAGGCAAATGGTTTTCTTGTTCTAATTGCGAGGCAAATATTTACAGTAGAGTTGTCGTATATCGTAGAGTTGCGGTCATCGTAAACCTGGCGGTAGACCAACCGCCTATGATTCTGCGATCTCGGGTTCAATTACTAGCTCGGGCTCTCGGGAGCTCCGGGGGCTCGTATTCGATTCTCTCCGCAAATGATTCTCCCCAGCAATGTTCAAATGTTTAGAGAGGCACGGAATACCATGTAGTGATTCACTAAAAGTTATTGACAATCATTCGCTGTAAAAGGATAATGGTTATTATTATTTTTTAAGTATTTTATTTTAGGGAAAATCAGCATGTATTGGATAACGCCATTATTGCAGAAAACGCCACACATTTGTTTTTTTAAAGTGCAAAAACAGTTTCATTCCCTTTCAGACTGAAAGAAAAATACTTGTGTGTTTGTGTGACGAAGATGCAACAAGCTCGTTCTTACAATGAATAATGAACTATAATCAATTATGTATAACAAATAGGGCAACCGTATCTATACACAAGCGAGGCTATGACCCATCTCCGCGCGCGCCTATTTTTTTTCACCACCCTTTTTTTTCCCCTCGGCTCCTCTCGCCGCCACGGCTGTTCCCATCTGCAGCTATAGAGCTAGCTGACAGGTCATAATCTGATCTTGTCGTCGATCATTTGCAATTTGCAAACGCTTTTTGCCTACGCGCGCGCGGCCATCCTTTTCGAACATCATCAGCTTCGGGAGAGATTGCATCGAGTATAAAAAAAAAAAAAAAAGACTAGCAACTACAATGCTCTTGCGCTGCCCGTTGACACATCATTACTGCTATACCGAGATGATAATGCATGCAGAGTGAGTCGCAAACAGTGGCATAAGGTTACAATTGTACTTCCAGTACCGGTATATGCAATTTTTTTTAAAGTAACAAAATAAAACCGGTAAATAATTATTTATTAATTATTAAAAAAAAAATTTGGTGAATACAGTGGGATAGTATGACATTTTACAATAATAATAATACATTTTAAAATGTTGGTTACTTGTTATAATTAAATGAAGAAATACTGATTAAATGAAATAAATTAAATGGAAATCAGTAAAATAAGTTCGTTGTAGATGACCTTTTTTAGGTGCGATGATTTTGTAATGACGACGAAACTAAGGCATCCGCGATTTGGATAATTGGACAAATACTTCCGATTCATTATAAATTCCTCCAAAAAAAGTCTAAATAATTAAATTATTCAACTGAAATTGCAAACAATTTCTCTGAAGTATAAATCAGAAACGTTTCTTTCTAATTCTGGCTCTGGGATTTAAAAAATAATTGACCATGCCTGAACGCAACGCCACTGTAAACGATCGTGTTATTTAGGTCCATATTTTGATTTCGTTATTTGCTCGTTTCAATAGCTACTGTTATTACTTGGTTGCTTTGTTATCATTTTGTCTTCTGTAACCTGTGCTTTTTCATACGCTGATTGCTCCCTGATCACGTCCATACGCGAGTATACGAGTGCCTTAGGAAGGTATACATGTACATGTATGTCCATACAGAGTAATTTGCGCCGCTGCATATTAACCTCGTCAGAGATAAGCACATCTCGTGTCGATCCTGCTGACGAGATGCGTGCTTGTTACGGAGGTATCCGCAATTAGCTATGAAAAAATTGAAATTTATGATCAACTGACTTTCTTCTCCCAAGGAGTATTTTTTTCTTTTTTGTCTGGTCACCCACATGGAGAGTACGATGATGATCGTGTCAGCAAACTCTAGATTCACGGTTTCATGCAGTCATTGGTCTGGAGAGAGTTTCCCTCGGTTCGTGAGGAATTTGTGCCGGTGTCCCAACTCCCCCTCTCTTGCCACCCGCTTACTCGTTTTTAGTTTTTATCATCGTGAGATGATTCGTGGGTACGGTTCCTCTTTCTCCCCTGTACTTCGTTTACTCTCGTGCTAAGCCAGCCATCGGCGCAACCTAGACCTACTTTCGATGGTTTCCTGCGCATCCTACAGTATACAACCACGCGTTCAAATGAAGTGCAAAGTTAGAGAGCAGGGTGACATTTAATATCGAGCCCCACACGAATGACAACCAATGTTGGTTGTTAGGTGACGGATCATAAATCTGACACGGATTCGGTCCACCCTCCAGAAACAGGTTGTGATCTAAGGTTTGTGTTCGAATTCCGGTCTGGGATAAAATTAATTAATCTGAAATATATCTTGATTAATTGAGAAAAACTGAATAAAAATAAATAAAATCAGCGATTTAAAGTCCGATAGTGAGACACTTTTGATCCGTCAGGTCCAGAGGATACTTACACATGATTAGAGGATAACTTGGATAACAGGTACAGAGGATAACTTGATTAATTCTCAGATTCACGTGGTCCACTGATCGGAGGATATACCTGAATCACAAAATGCGATTTGAGGCTAATCAACTAAGCATAATCGATTGGGTAGTGGGATATTAAAAAATAGAGTATCGTATTACTGAGCAGGACATTTGAACCACGCCATAGACCGCTCCTTGGCTGCTTGCTGCAAGGTATCCGAGCAACTGCATCCTAATTGTAATTCGTGTTTTGAATTTCTAATCTCTAGATGGCGTTGCCATCCAATTTTTATTTGAACCGATATCTGCGGCATTTGCTTCCAGTTAACGTTGCTGGAAGACAGCCGGATTGCTAACAATTTAACTCAGAAGCCATTAGAAGAAATGCGGTGCAAACAGCCAATAGAATAGAACCGTCTGGTTGATAAAACGTTTCTCGGTTGTAGCAGGCATAGTATTACAGCTTCTACCTTCTATTCGCGCATTTCGTTGCATGGGCTCCGTTTGTTTCGGCGGCGGTGGGCAATTTGAAGTTCATACGTGAGTGCTCCGCTCGTATAAAAACGAACAAAAATAATAAACCTTGAAAGGGTCTGTTGTTTATTTCGCTGGGCGCAATTATTTATGACTGTCGTCGGTCAACTATAGATTTGCCTCGAACGTCATCGCCCGGCTCGCAGTTGCATGCAAAATGGCGAATCGCTTTTTGCAAATGTGATTTTTTTTTGTTTTTCACCCTTCCTTTCTCTCTCTGAGTTGTGCCGACTCTTTCGGCGGCAGCGGTAGCATGATGACGCGAAGTC
Organism: Melogona broelemanni; assembly: GCA_033995665.1. Lineage (NCBI taxonomy): Eukaryota > Metazoa > Arthropoda > Diplopoda > Chordeumatida > Chordeumatidae > Melogona > Melogona broelemanni. Next base: position 5,038 of record JAUJYS010004159.1, on the reverse strand, counting down.
AAATATACGACGCCGCCGCCATTATTTACGAATGGGACGCTATCTCGAACAACCTCTTTGATATGTAAATATCTCCAATCGATTTACGGACGCAAAATAAAAAGAGTAAAAACCAATTGACAAACGGATCCTCTACGTGAAACGAATGAGCTAGGCAACTGTCTTCTCGACAAATTGTTATTGAACGAATTAATTGGTGTGGATGGTTCAGAGGCAAGAGTACTTATGTTAAGTTGATCGACCTTTTTTGTGAAGCTAACCGGTTACAGGTCTTTGGATGTCTTTTATGGAACATGATTAAACAATTTTTATTGTATTTTTATTTTTTTAAATTGAAACAGCAATTTAATCTGTGCAAAATATTGTTTAAATAACAAATAAAGGTCTTTCTTATTTTAAATGCTCGATATATTCAATTGTAATAGGTCGGGATCGTCTTTTCTATCTCATTACTTCTTTCCCCTCATCATCATCTGTTTCATCGCCAATGCCTGCTTTCCAAAACGTCTGCATTGTCAAAAGACGCCTGGCATTGGCGCCGGCAACATTTTTCTTCACAAGAAAAAAAATTGTTTTTACTCCACGGGTTGGGCATACAGTTGTAGATACAAAGACACCTTATTTGTTGAGCTGCACAATTGTCTACCAATGCTTGTAGGTAGGTTGTCGTAGACTTAAAATTGATCCCTTTGTGCAAAGCAGTGTCGACGTAACGCAGGTTACAATTTTCCTAAACCATTATCAGTCTCTCATGGCTCTCCCGTTAAAAGCGAATCCCGGTTTTTTTTTGTGAAAAATGCTAAAGTAACTGCATATAAATTGTTACTTGTGAACTGCGAATTATGTTTTTGTTATATATGCGTTGTGTACCTTCATGGTTCGTATACCGTTGGGAGCTTTATCTGCAACATAATAAAACATTTTTGATGTCTGCTAAACCCCATTTTCTTGTTTAATTCTGTTCCAGTATATAGTAAAAAATGTTCGTAAGGGGTTAATGTACAGCCAGTGTTGGGTAGGAAAGGAACGAAAAGGTTTCGTTCCTAGCGAGGGGAATTTCCCCACAAAAAAAAATGCTCGATGAACTGCTGACGTGGGCGGGTCCATGAGTTCTATCTAATAATTTGGTTCTTGATGCACGGTCAATAGCACATTGATAAACGCATAGCGCACGTGGCTGAAAATAGATGCGCATCTCTGGATTATAATATCGTATGATGATGCGTGAAAGCCCACGTTCGCGGTCATTGTATCTAATACATTTTTTTTTTTTTTTTTTGTAGCTGGTGTGGGTACGTGAACTCGCTTAGTCTCACGTGCGGAAAGGCCAGCGTCCTTTCTCTGAACGATTTTCCTATTCAAGTATTTTTAGGTTGAGCGTTGCCCGACAATAACGACAATAAGTGTCCCCAATTATGGACGTTTTCGGCCAGGCAAAATTGAGCGGTCTATGCGCGTCGTTGCAGAGTATGACTATACGCGAAGGCGCTTGGGCAAATGTGAATACGTAATCGGTTCCCGGCAACAAGGAAATATTTAAGCGAAGGTATATTTTATTTTCTCTAACCCTTTCACTTTCCTCGATGCGGGGTGTCGGGATCTTCCTCTAATAATAGTGCGTGTAGACATTTGCCGCCCGTTGTTTACCTGGATCAAGGTAAGGCAAACGCTGCATTTGTCCCGGTCGCGTGCTTTTGATGCGAATAGGAAAATCGAGCATTCGATTTCCGATTCGCTTGCACCTTTTTTTGCACGGTCTACTTGGCTAATTTGGCGTCGCGAAAACAAAATAAATGGAAAGCTGCTCAACGATGTGAAACGCTAGACTCCATCCAGACGCCTTCGACTCGAGCCACTGTTCAAGATAAGTCATTTTCATGCATATTTTTTTGTTTATTCTTCAAAAGTTATCGCTTCTTCTGGTTGTTAGTAGTGAAGACAATCTTAGTTTTGTTCCATAATTGCAAATTATTTGGTGTCCCCCGCTTTTGAAAACTAGACTGTGTCGTGTGGTCTAACCTTACACCTCACTGAGTAATCCTGTTCCATTGCGTGATGTGGCATGGCGGTTTTATGCCATGCAAAATGGATTGGCAATGGTAAAACGTAATTGAATTAAAGATCGGGCGCAAAACCGATTCCAATTTTTCAAAATTGAGGCACTTTCGACGGGTTTCATCTTGAAAATTCCCTCGAACGAAGATAATTGAAATATCAGGAGTCTTTTATCTTTAGCATTTTATGGCGAAAGGCATCGCGCTCGACATAAAATTTTGGCAAACCGCAAATGACATTCTTTCCTATGGAGAACTGACAGTGATGCTAAGTCGACTTGCCAGCTACGTCCTCGCGTTGATGTCGCTCGGCGCGTCAAAACACTTGAGTACGAATATAATTGCTTTTGTCAAACGCTTTCCTAAAGTCACTCGCGTATTTTCTATACGGTAACAAATGTATCCAGTCGAGTTTGTCAATTTAGAGACGCACTCTTGGGATTCGAATTCGGAATTTTCCCCCAATTCTCGGCCCATGACCACTTATAAATGAATAATGCTTCTGGCCAGGCCGGTTTCATTTCATCTGTTTGCCAATTCTTTTAGATGTAATTCTTGGACTCTAGCACGTTTTTGCTGGAATGCTCCCCCTGGCCTATTGATGCGTACGATTATCCTCATATGGCCTTAGCGACCTCAACAATTTCCGTTATCATTGGGATACACTTCTTTATGAAATGCACAAAATTAATATGCAAATAATATTTTTATTATTTCGAACATATATTAATTAATTAATAAGATTTTTTTTTTTTGGAACGTTCAACATTTTTTTTTATATATAAAACTATGAGTAAAATTTTGTTGCATGTCGATAAAAAATAAATTGGAGAACGTTCCAAAAAAATCTTAGTCGTTAATTAATTTATTTATTTTCGAGTAATTAAATCTAATTTTATCAACAAACAAAAAAAATATACAACAAACGCGTTATAACAAATAATAAATTACGCCTTGAATTGTGAAATAAAGATCGTAACTTTTTTAGTAAATGTTTAAAATAACATTTCCATTTTTAATTAAACAGTTGATATGTTTTTATTTTTTTTTTCGAAAAGCACGATCAATTGATAACGTAAGTGCTTATAATAAACGTGATCTAATCGAATGAGTATTGATTGAATACATTTCAATAGATGGGAATCATCTTACTCTTTACGCATGCAGACGTCTATGATATTGATAGGTAGATGGAATTGGCAGATCTCGCCTTCGCTTGCTCTCGACTGCTCACTGAGGATCTCAGGAGGCATTTTGGCCTATCCGCACGTGGCACCAACTCGATACATACGCGTCATCATTATAATCGATCGGGGTAGAGACGTGCGTCATTGCCAAAATGGAAAGGCTTGCTGGCAACAGCATTGCGTGCGATCGAAGCATGCTGGGCCGGTCTTTCTTTTTCGCGCGCGGCAATAGCGTTTTTACCTTAGACAGTCTTACAACCAACTGAGCCGCGTTTACGACTTTTCAATAGATCTTCAAGCAACTTTTAAAAAATTATACTTGTATATATTATGCAATAAGGATCGATATTTTTCTGTGTAGATTTTCTCAACAGCATCTTCATTCTTTCTATTTTACTGTAATCTTAAAAAGGATATAGAATATATAGTGGATATATTGGATGGCCATAGGATATTACAAATACGGCCTAATATGTGAAAAGCTTTGACCAAACAAAACTTGCACGGTACAGATCTTGACTTCAATGGTTTACCGGTAGTTTTTATTTTTAGTGATGGTGAAGCCATATTATATAATGGGCATTATGAGAAGACAAGCTGCTCTAGTGAAACGTTAACCTTTCGTTTGACGTAGAAATTATAAAATTTATCTTCTTAACTTTTTAAAATGAATAATTCCGCCTGCAACAAAAAGTGAGATCCTAGGCAGCTCCAAAAGTTTTCAAAAGCGGTAGATGATTTAGGTAGAAATAAGTCTTAAAAAGTTTAGGAGCTAATTTTTGCCGCATTATTTATATGGTTAAATGGAATACATGTGGACGAACATTTTCCATATCTCGCGGTAATAATTAGTTAACACCTTTCATTTGTCACGGTTATAATACTCGTACCGACCCCACTCCCGATGTTCGCGAATCCGCGTTGCAGCAGGTTTTTTTAGCGAATCCCGGCAAACTCGTCCGAGAAAAACGGCTCGAAAACCGCCGATTTCGGTCGATTATTTTGTCGCATAAACGTAACTTTTTTTTTCTCCCCATACCAAACACGGAACGGGTTCAGGTACGTTTCGGCGACAAAGTACAAAAACGTTGGCTCACTTTCCGACAGTTTCCTGCGCGCACGCCTGACTGCCCTCGATCTGTGTGTGTGAGTATAGTTGCCGCGCGGGGCACGGCCAAGTTCCATATTCATATTATATCCAATATATGATTTGCAGAGTCGATCGAAATTCTAGGTTGGCTGTGCACAATCGAGAGCGTTGTGTGTCAAGGCAGTCGCCGTCAATGGCCATAAAAAATTTGAGGGGTAAAAAATGTACTGGCAAGAATTTTCTCATTTACCAGGCCTGAATGTTTACGCCGCGTCAGGCGTTTTATACGAGGATGTATGGATAAATGGATAATGGGGTGATCTGTCACACGATCAGTTTAGCGTTCAAAACTAGTTTTATTTAAATCGATACCGCTCGTTTGGATTTTTTTGCAGCCGCCAGGAGCCGTTACTTTTGTCAGGAGTTTCTCCGTGTAAAACGTATTGTCACTTGAGGTTATCTATCAACTATCTGGGGAAAATTAGAGTGCACGCACATTGCGGTGATACTTCGTAAATGCGATAGGCGTCCGCGGTCGAAACACCGCAACTTACATGTACCGTATATTCCAACAGTGTACCGTTGGATGGCGTCGATCTTAATTATATCGTTGTTTTTTTTAAATCACCGTAGTGCTAATCACTACAGGATTACTGCACCCTCGTGTCTCTTTGGATATATGTGAGGGGCAGGGAAGGGGATTGGCA
>JAUJYS010004158.1:0-12274 GCA_033995665.1 Melogona broelemanni | reverse complement strand
CGCTCATTCCGGGAACGTGTAATTTAGCCCAATCAGGTTATGTTAGCTGAATTTTGGAGCTACGACGGGGGACGGGGGGGTGTTCACCTATTTATGAATCGCGGTGTCTATAAGTTGTTGGCTCAGGTTGGAGAATGTTGCGCGTGTGTCTCGGGCCAATCAATACATTTGCGGAGGAAGAGTATCCTGATTATGAAGCTGGCGTACTGTGTGTATACGAGTAGACAATGCTCGTTGTTTATTTATGGCTTCTTTGTCTATGTAGCTTTTGTTTATTATGCGAACGTCTCGCGCGCGCCCCGCTAACCTAGATTCGAGATTTGACTCTGCAGCCGGAAGTGAGTTTCCGTCGCAGGTAGCTAGTTTGTTCTGTACGGAACAAGGGTTTGCTTGATATAGGTCAACCTTTACACTGTTCGTGCATGGTATCGCTGGAAACAAGGGGGTTAAGGAAAATACACAAGAAATTATGTTTCTTTCTTTATTGCAATATTCATATTATGTGCCCTCAAATATCGCCAAAGCGATGTGAGGGCACAATACATTCACGTTAGGCGAACTTCTTTTTTATGCCTAACGTTGAAATTAAAAAAAAAAAAAAAAAAAAAAAAAATCGCTGATTTTTCGAATAATATATTTTATCTATTTTTTTTGTAATTTGCTTCATTTATTATTTTTCACCAATCATTTGTTATTTATTATTTTTCATTACAATTTATCCATTCTTAGCAATCTACGAGTATTTATTCTAGTCTTTTAAAATTGAAAACTAATTTCCAACGAGCAATTTATTCGGACTAGTGTTTCAATCCTGGGGTACTGGTGAAAATATGTTCCTCACATATTGCCATAGCGACAAGCGGGGTACTGAATCACCTGTCGTGATATTCTCTACAATGATCAGGAATACACAAAAAATTGAAAAGGAACTTCGCAAAAATGATCTTACCATTTTCCTAATGGAAAAATAATATTAATAAAAATATAACAGCGTTTCTCGATCGTTTCGCTTAATATTTTTTTTAAATAATAATTTTGCGAAAAAGCAGAACATTTCTACATTGTCAATTTTGTTTTACTTCGTTTAAATTTACTAATATGAATGAGGAAGAACCGAACTTGAGTCAATTGGCTTGCGTATGTGTGGTTCTCGCCCGCAGGGAGGCGCCACACCTTCGTGCGCCATTGGGGAAAGTGCTTAGTAAAATGGTGGTCATTGGCCCCGTCTCGTACATCCAAATGACTTTGGCCGCTCGCCGGGTTACCGGTTGGAGGAGTGTTGGACGGAGCGTAATTTGCGCGTGAGAACAATGGTGAATATTTATAGAAACTCTCTCTCTCTTTCTCTCAGCCGTCTTTGGCTTTCTCGTCATCGTCTTCAGCGTTGCTGGAGGCCAGGTTCCGTACGGTGAACGGTTGATCTAAACCCCTATAATACAGTATAGTAATGGCCTACCTAATATATGCTGCGCTTGTCCATAGGTCGTTCCTATGTTAGTGCGTGTATGCCCACTGCAGCACTTTACGCTACAGTGTATCTGTATTAACGCCGACCCACGTATCGGGCCACCAAAGTGATGCCAGCGCCGCTACCGGCGAAAATGTGTAATAATCGCATTGAAACGTTCACCGTTCGCATATATGTTGTACGATTCGGATTGAAATCGAACGAGTCCCATTTTATTTTATTGTATCAGTGTAAATGGATATCGCTACAGGAGATTCTGTACCATCGTGTTTCTATGGCAATATGGGAGTGGCATTAGACGTGGAAATTACAAACTATTAATTAATAACACTAGTGACACTGAATTTTTGTTGGAATTTGGTGTCAAAATGTCAAGGTTTTCAAGTAGGAATGTAGGGTGGTGAAATTTGATAGGGGTGAATGGCAGTTTTAATTCCAATGCAAAATTCGCAGTTAACTTCCGTTCAAAAAAATAATTTAGACCAAAGAAACTTTTCTGCGTAATTTCAAGTATGTTGCGATGTGTGGTGAGTGTGGTCTGGTGGTGGTAGGCCGTAGGTGGAACAACTAACGATAGGGGGCGACCTTCGATTTATGTGATGATTATTCCGCCACCCGCCACCCACCCACCAACTAAACGAATTCGGTGATATCACTATATCCTCGGGCATGTAATATTTATATGTGAGTGTACTCGGTGGGGATAGCGAGAGAGGTGTGTGTTACTTTTGGTATAGTGGATTTGAACGAATTCCCGGTATAAGTGATGGGGTTTTTTTTTTCTTCTTCTTTCTCTCGAGTCAGTTTGACCGTTATATCTACCAGGTATCTGAGTCTCTTTCTGTGTCCAATTGTATTCGGGTGCGTCCGCGTGGAAATTGAACAGCTATACTGACGGGTAGCGAGAGAATCGACGATATTTTTTTTGTGCTGGTCAGTGGCTTGCTGTGGGTTCAACATACCTGTCATTACGCGGGCAAAGTTCTCTTGTGCGTCAAACATTGACCACAAAACGTCAATTGTAAGAATATGTCCTTGTGGATCAATCGGAAATTTGCCAAAGCAGGACTACCTTCGAGAGGTGATGCTGCCCCTGAATTTGGCAATCACTACTTGTAGTTGTGTCATGCGGCTCGCATTCATTCCCGACTCGAACGATTCAAGGATTTTTGAAATAAATGTTGCGTCATGTCTATGTTTAGGATTTAAAAATCTGCTAAAAAATTTACCGGTACATGAATTCGTAGAAATTGTTTCTTAAATTGTTATATAATTTTTAATACGTTTGGGGACAATTTTTCGAAGACTAAAGAATTTTTTAAACAATTAAGCGACAAAATTTCGTGAATTGAAATTTATTATTATTAATGAATTGAAATTTACCCAAACATAAGCTTTAACACCCTCATGTAAATAAAGTAGTACTCTGTATTAATAACCTTTGAAATATAAATTATATTTATAAATTATTAAAATATAATTTATTTTATGATGAAATTGTAGCTACCCAGATAAGAAACTTCAAGAGTATTTTAGTGGAAAACGGAAAATTAGCGATTATGTGGCATTAAAAGCGACAGCAATTTTATTATGAATCTCTTTCCGGACTGGAACTTGTACTAGATGAATCTAGTACTCGATTGAATTTTGTGCCGGCATTTACATGACGTGGCTTGAGCATAGCTATACTTCGATAAATTGGCGATATTGATCAGGGTTTTTTTTATCCCGTGTAAATCCTCCACGCATGATTGCATTAATGTTAGGCAAGATCCTACACAGTATCCGCTTTAGAAACCCACGAAAATAGATACAAAATATTGATCCCGTATTCAGTTTCTCCTTTCGATAGTCGCGGTATGATTCCCTTTCAAAATAAAGCTTTCATGTTGTCTCATTTTGTCAAGTTTTTTCCCCACCGCATTAGCCATATCTCCCCGTCTATATTTCGGGTCGCCTCTCTTTTACTCCCCCGCGTCTGATGTTTAAAAATATTTTCCGGCGAACCATTCTCTTTCTTGTCACCCCCGTTGCACGATTTTATTTTTATTTTTTTTATTTTTGGGGTTGGTGGGCTTTGCTGTATCTGCGCAGCGCACTCACATCTCGATTTTTTTTTGTTGTTAAATCTTTGTTCCGTAATAAATTGCGAAGCCTTGTAGCTTGGCCTAGACGCACGCGTGACGGAGATTACTAATGCCGGGATTTTCTATCCTCTCCTGACCACGGAACTAATCCTGACGGGGGGGGCTGCAACATTGTGAATTTGGGTCAATTTTATTTCTCGAGTTGGAAAAAGAAATTGCAACTCAAATTTTCTCTGTTTTTAAACACTCGCACCGCCAAACATAGATGTTATTTGGAAAAAGTAGGCCCTGGCTATTATGCTGCTTAATTTCTACAGGTGTACTGTATTTTGTGTCAGTTTTGTTTCTGTCATATGTGTACGTACTGTAGGTTTTGAGAAAATACAATTAATACGTAAACGACTTGTAGGCAGCGCTTCATAACTCGACAGTGCCAAATTTTATATGTCGTGAATTGTAAAATGGAAAATCATAAATGGTTCATTGCGTTAACAAAAAAAAATGACGACGAATACAATGATTCCATGAAGCAATAAGTTCCATGAAAATATGAATGAAGCAATATTTGCGTTACATTTCAAAATTGCAAAAAAAAACACCCCAAAATTAGAATTTCTTTTTAATTATTTTGTTTTATTGCAAAAATATATTGCTTTTAATAGGGTTAAAATGTATTTGTAAAATTATTTTTTTAATGCATCCGTCAAGGTGTGGCCATTTTCGCTCTGTTGAAAGGCGCGGAGAGGATCTTGTGAGGACCTTTCGCTTGTCGCGGAAGGATACCCTTTTTTTCTTGGCTCTCCGTCGTCGGCATTTGGCATTTAGTCTGGTTACCTGTGTAGGCTGTTCCACGTTTCCAAAACATAGGAAATGGGATTTTTTCTTGTTACGCAACTGTCAAATAAACCGACAGGCTCTCCGTCGTCGAAAACGAAAAAGAGAAGAAAAAAAAAGGTTTTCCGAAAGTTTTCTTTTATTTTGCCTTAGGCCTTAAGGGATTTCCTACTACTGACCCCATAGTCCCCGTGTATTTTTTAATAGTGAACGAATTCTCACCAATTATTTATATCAATGCAACACAATTATTCATTTAGCCTCACTTTAAATGAACCCAAAGCTTGAATTTCTTTCGCATTGGCTCTTTGTTTTGTTTTGAATTGCGCCTCAATCTAATTAGAAACCAGCAGCCTCTCCTAACAACGTTTAATTACTAAATTTAATTAACCTCGCCCCATTTAGTTACATCCTTCTGCTATAGTTAATATTTTTATGACCTTGCTCATTAGCTAATCGGTTTTAGAATTTCTTGCAGAGGATCCATTTAGCCTCCGCGTACAAAGCAAGTCTTAATTGGAACATCGAAAAACCCTTTTTGAAAAAATTGAGATCTTAATCGTAACATCTGCGCCGAGCTTTCGGTGTAGTTAGCAATTCGAGAAGGATTATTTCGCAGCTTCGCCGAATAGATTGCGTCGAATTCGTTGAAACCTAAGCGCCGTAATACGATCAATGTTTTCCGCTGAAACGTCTTATAATATGCTGAAAGCTCATTATCTCGGGTTTTTCTTTCTCCTACGAGTTAACGATTTCTCATTCTACGAACCTTTTTGCATCTTCCCACACAAGTTCTGGAACATTAGCATACGAAAAGCATGCGTATCGTATTTTCTCGCTGCTCCTCCAGCGCCACGAGTGTCAACTAATGGAATCACTACGCATTGGTTTCACATCGAATCACGATTACAACGCCATCTAGTGGTAACGAGAGGCTCTAAAAAAATATTTTTCTCCTATTTTTTTCCCCGTAAAGAAAAGATGAGGCGTATTGTGTCACGCCTTTGACACAATAGCCGGGATCAGTGTGACGAAACTGTTGAAACAATAGAGAAGACACCGTTAACACTAAGCGGCGATGATTGATTCGTTTTGGATGAAGTTGTGTTGACAGACAGGCCTACACGTGTTAGCGTTACGTGAGAATACTAGCTGTCCCCTTAAAAATAATTGTCAGGATGGAAAGCTGGTGGTGGGCTGCATTTACGGTTGTAACCACTGCTCGAATCTCATTCTGAAAATTCCTTTACACCAACATCATCCATGGTCAGATAGAATAACCAGGCTGCGATAGCGTGCCTGTCATATATATTTTTTTATACGGTGGCATGTAGTACGGGACAGTATGGGATGATGGGTCTGTCAGCACCGAACTACCATGTATTATGGATGTAGGAGTTTTCGTTGGCGTTTCGACTTGTGAGAGACGGGGCATCATGTTGTGGTGATGGGGGGAGGGGTACAAGGGGGCGGGGCGTAATTAATTGATGGTGCATGTGGGCACGCAATAAGAAAAAGATTGCCGGCCCACGACGTTCATTAATTATGGACGATATATAGCGAAGCGACGAGAGATCTTGATCGTCTTAATCGGTGTGTGTGGGGTTTTTTTTTCTTCTTCTCAAGGATGCCAATGTGAATCGTGCGTGATGTGTGTGTGTGTGCGTGTGGGTTGAGTAACATGCTCCCGTATATCCGTGTAGGACAGTAGTCGCCAACCTTGGGTCCGCCGAGCTCTTTAACATTTTTGTGACAACTTGGTGGTTCTCAAAATATCATAATTGTTAGTCTAGGTTAGTTGGCTTTGTTGAATTAAAATTTTTTTTTTTTCAAATCTCTGTAGTGTTTGCATCAGATTATGTGTCTCTCTTATAGGAACATTTTCACTAGTACCCTGGGATGGAATAAACGAGAGCCTGTGCCGGGAATCGAACCCTGGACCGTCGTCACACAACCGGCGTAATTCAGACTATGTAACAACATGTAATGCACCATTTATTTTTTTGAATTCCGTTCTATTTAATACCTAATGACAATTGAACGTCATAGAATAAATTGTAAGCAATTAATTTGACCTTTGAAACGCACATTGTTAAATATTTTTTGTTATTTTTGCTTGAGCTAGGATGTTTGTTCAATTTATTATTTTATCATTATATTTAGTTTTGTAACGTTTTGCAAGGGAATTATATCATTTTGAGGGATTGATGTAGGAGCCGTTGAGAATTAATTAGCTCATCAACTCATCACCCATCGTACTAGGAATTATATCAGTTTCTACTTGCTTATTATTAATATTGTGCGGTCAGAATCGATTAATTGATCGATCTGATCAGTCAGGACGAGGCTGGCACCCACTTTCGACTTGTGCCGCCCTGCACTCATCAGATACTATCGATTCTGCTACAGCTGTCCTATCTCGGTATATTTTTGATTCGCGATCGTTCCCCCCGAGCGCTAACGGCGCGTCTCCATTATATTATTAACCCACAACGCAGATCCACTTATGACTTGTGTGTACATGTAGGCTCACGCGCTTAATAGAATCGGATCGGCAGCCAAAGACCGAGGGTTGATTGAACCGAACTGACTCGGTTGGTAACTTATTTATGAATGGAGGCGCATTAACAACAGTTCTTCCTCGCAATTATTTAGGGAGTTTTTTTTTTCTTCTTTGTCGAGTGGATGTAGCTGGGGAGCAATTCTGAGCAAATTACTTGGAATTCAGAGAAGTTTTTGACTTGCTGGGAAGTGTATGGGAAGTGATTTGAAAAAGCTAGCCTAAAAAATAGCTTTTGGCCTGCTATAGAAACTATGTTTCCGTTTGAAGATTTAAATGGGTTAGGAGTCTCGATTCAATTTTAGAAATTTATTTAACGATTTTTGAAGTTTGTACTCAATTAAGTTGTAGGGTTTTTTCTTTAGTTCTACATTCAATTCGTGTATTATGTAAGCGAAATTATTTTGTTTAGAAAATGAGTGACAAAAGTTTGACGGACTCATTTCGATCGTGTTCATGTTTCTTCACGAGGAACATGGTACTGACAGTCTTGATTGATATTTCTTGTCCGTCTCTGGGGCGCATGTTGTTTGATTATTTTTATGTTTCTTTTTCCCCTTTTGAGCAAGTTTTGATTGATATTTCTTGTCCATTTTCTTTTCGCCATGTTTCGCGACGTCGAGGTCACTGAGTCTAAACCGTAACTGCCCCCAACTATCTTTAATAGGACGTTCTTTCATCCAAGCGAACGCCAATCAATACGATGCTTCGAAAATGTTTACGTCGGCTAGATTCGTACCGGGTGGTCCATAAAAAGAGGACCTAAAATATATTTCATCATTCATACCTTCGCGAAATGTTAAAGCGGGTGACTCGAAAATTATAAATAAAATAAGCATGTATAAAGAACATGGCACAAATTGATGGGTTATTTTAAGTCATTGAAATCGATCGCAAAGTCACCAAACTCCATGATAATTTGTGTGAAACTCTAGCAATTAGAATTGACTTATATTGACTTAAATTGGTCGTCTGCATTCGACGCAATATTAGCCTTGGAATATAGCCATGGAACATGGTCTTTCGCACTTGTGATTCTGCAAAAAGGACACTTGGAACAAAAACTAAAATTCTCAATGTTTGTGGAAAATTTCAAAACATTTGGTAAATATTTGTTCAATTTATATAGCCAATTCAGTTTTGGTCCCTTTTTTATGGGCCACCCTGTATATCCCCCATCCCCTATCTGTGATGCCGCTGCACCCGGTATAAATTGTGTAGAGCTCGAAAATCGAATTTCCGAACATTGAGTGCGCGCATTAACTAAAAGCAAAGTATCGATTGACGTTTGCTGGGCGGAGGTGGATTTCTGGATTTTGTGTGTCTGTTTATAGCCAATCTTGTCGCTTGTTTGTTTTTTGTTGTCTCCGCGATTGTGGCAACAACTAGACGGGGGGATGGATTCCAAAACTTGTCGATACCGCAGGGAAAACGCGGTAGACTGTTTGTGGGCGAGAGACATACAGTAGTGTATTGGCATTCACGTTTACACTGCAAATTGGAGCGACTTAAAAATATAAAACCAGCTATTTGTTTTCCACGAGTCCCACGATCTTGTTTTAAAATCGGCATTTCAATTTGCCAATTTTCAAACCATTCTATGGTTTTTAGTATATGTTTTTAGTAAATGTGTTATCAAAAGAGCTCTTTTCTATTTTAATCAGTTTCCTTTATTTTGAAATTTTGCTTTGTTAAAAAGAATTAGAATTTGATTTTGAACGTTGGCTAATATTAATAAGACGAATGTATGTCCATAAAAGAAATAACCCATTTACTAAAAGTAAACTTTAACATCCCCATACGCCATACGTCCCCATACGTGAATTTTTCGGCAAGATACCAAAAATTCCCAAAAATTGAAGGACATTTCAAGCCCTCTCGAAGTTCGGTGTATCGGAGTTGAAATACATCAGAAAGAGCGACACATTTTTTTTCTTCTTTCGGATGTCTGTATATTTATCATGCATCCGGAAGAACCGAAGGCACACGTTGCTTTTCCGAGTTTCTAATATATCTTGAAGCAAACAACACTGGCGGGGTTTCTCCCCCATACAAAGTATGATTCCTTGCACGTTTATTTAAAAGCAAGAAAACATTGGTGCGTCTCACGCGACGTCGCCAGTCAATATTTTCCCCCACCAGTGTCTGTTCTTTTTTTATTTAGGTATTTCCTATCGTTTCGTGTTTGAAGTTGGGAGCCCTCCATCGCTGCTGGCTAGCGCTGCCCCCTGTAGGCTCGCAATCATTGCTTACATTTAACTCTACCACGCTGTTGTCGTGTACGCACCAATTGCCAACACATATTCTAACGGGGGCAGCGATTTAAATGAACTTTTGCGAATCACGCAAGGCTTGGTTTTTCTCCGAATTCTGTACTTTTTATTTAGTTTTTCATGGTTTGGTTGTCGAGGAAAATGCTGGATTATTTCCAACCATTAAAATACCGTCAAAATACCGACTGTTCTTTCAAATAAAATTTGCTGAGGGATATCTTTCAGTAAAAATTTGCAGGTAAAAATAAATAAATTATGATACTGACATTTTTACAAATTGAAAGATTAATATGAATTTATTTTAGTGATGTACAGATATTGAGAATTTTTTGTTATAATTAACTGTTTATTGGTTTTATTTTTATTTAGTTTGTTTCGATTTTCTTTTTTTTTTTATTCTTCTAGCAGTGCTTTTAACTTTGCCAATACTATCCGTCATGGCCAACGTCACCATCTAAAAGTGCCGATAGATCTTTTTTTTCGAAAAACCCCTCTGGAAAATAATTGTATAGAATGTGGGTGGACATAAAGTTGTATATATATAGAGAGAGAGCGCGCGTCATTTTATGTGCGTTGTTGCACAGATTAGACGATTTTTCTCCCCTTTACGCGTTTCTTGCTCCTTGTGAGGGTCGGGGCGGCCGCAGACGTGAGCGAAAAGCCGGGAGCTTAGATTGATGTGCGAGAAAGAATTTGGAAAGTTTACGGGTGGAGGGGGGGGTGAGAAAGACTTGCAACCAGAAACCCAGATCTCCCGCGAAAGCCACGACAGGGGGCGGGCCTTCTCTTAAGTTGATCCACCTTTTAAAGTCTCCGTTGCATTTCTAAAAGAGTAAGTGTGAGAGCTGAGCATCCAGACATACAATTACGATATTCCATTACGTTATAAGACTTGTTTGACAACGTGATGGGTTAGTCCGCCCCCTGAAGTCCCTCCCTGTAATCTTTCTCCGCGTCTCTGCTTCTTTCTCCGCGTGTGATACGTCTCTGCTCTCTCGCAGCTTGGCCGGCAATTTTTTATTTTTATTTTTGGTCGTGCTGTGCGGGTGTATTTTTGCTTTTTCTCCGTTTTATGCGCCATCTGAAATTGTATTTGATGTCGCGGAGGAAAAAAAAGATGTCGTGGAGGAAGAGGGAAAAAAAGAAATCGTAAAAAATGAAGCCGCGGTAAATTGGCCCTGCCCCGGTCTGCGCGCGTTACGTTCGAGCCAGCCGTCCGTCGATGCCAACGAGGTGTTAGATTGGAATCCAAATTGATATATTTTTCATATAGCAACGTAACAATATGACAATATAAGCACGTACCGATGGTTCAGAGGGGATGGCAACATCCTACGAAGCCGACGGTCCCGGGTTCGATTCCCGACGCAGGCTTTCGTTCATTCGTTAGCCTGGGGTACTGGCGTCACCCCTGAGTTTCCATTAGGGAGTCCAGAGCTTAGAGGTGGATCCTGCAGCCTGGCTATTCCTGCTGCCATTCCCCACACCTTCCCTTCCCTACCCCTCGCACATCTCCATAGAGACATGAGAGTGCAGTAATCCTGTAGTAAACTAGGCACTACGGTGATTAAAAAAAAATGTTCGATGAATGTGCGCCGCCTAAGAATAAAGCATTGTGATCATACTGCACCGAAAGATAGAAGCGCATGTTCATCCAAGCGTTATCAGATTTGTGGTCGATCGCTACAATTTACGAGTTTTCATCGCAATTTGCGCCCACAAGAAAAACAACCCCCTCCCCCCCACCACCACCAGCACCACTACCACCGCCCCCTCGCGTCAAGATGAAGAAACAATCCTTGTCGGCAATCGCTCTTTGTTTACCGATTTCGCTTCCGCGCCTCGCCGATTTCACGTCGATCGTTGTCCTGGTAACGCATTCGACCGTGCTCTATTGGTCCGATGCCCACTTTTATCTACTACACCCCCCCACTCCCATTCGACCCACCCCCCCACTCCCCTATATTGGCTGGAGCTTTCTTAATGGGTTGGTGAAGGGGCGAGTGGGGAAATATTCGTTACTGGAATTATCACTAGAGGGCGGTCTTGTCTTCTACCTTTGGGTGACCATTTTGGACTTAAAAGAGTTTCTTTGAACAACAAAGCTGAAACTGAATGGAAAATTTTGGTTACTAGAGTAAGACTACTTTTGGGTGATTGTTTTTGGAATTCGGGCTTGCATTTGCTGCGGTTCAGTTTAATAATGTTGAGGTGTCATGTGATTTAGTGGTTAGCAAGTCGGACGGTTATCAAGAATTGAAATCAAGATCGAGACCTCCGCGACTTTTCCAGCGAGTTAAATTCGCACGATAGATTTTCATCGGAATGGAAATAAAACCGTTTCATGTCTGGAATACCTTAAAGACATTAGTCTTTAAGGTGTTCGTATAAACGTTAGTAACTCCTTAAAAAATAATAATATAAGATAAATAATAATTTATGAAATTATCTTTCCTTCAACTATTAGAAAGATCGCAACCTACGAACAATCGAACCTAAGTGGTGTAATTTTCGATTTTGCAAAACTTTTTTTTAAAGCAGAGCACAAAAACACATGTCACTAGCAACTGACACAGAATTCGACAAGTCCAAAATAGCCACCCTTACGAACATAATTTGAAAAAGCGCCATCATGCGGCGGCACCAAAAACCAACATGGCGTCACCAGCTCTGACGTGAAAACCCCCCACAGAGAAAGACACCATTAAAATTGCAGCGTCGTCCATCGCGTGATAGAACTAGGTGTATATGTTATGGGGGTGGGTTGATTTTCGTCTACAACACAATTTGTGTCGCACACGACACTTTGTCGTTACGACGAAGGACTCGATGCGTGACAGGACAACTAAGGCGGATTCTTTGACCTAACCCCACCCACAAAAACATCACCCACTTGTGTTATGGCGTATCGCTACAAAAACCCCTGCAAATCGAGATGACTTAAATATTGTCATAAGTTTAAAATTGGCAGTGTTGGGTTCATTCCTTTATTTTATTTTATTTTTTTATTTTTTATTCCGGATCACTGTAGTGAATAACACTACAGGAGGTT